>JASDQU010314420.1:0-13400 GCA_032191745.1 Picea mariana
TTGATCTTCAAAGTTGCGAGGGGTGAGAAGGTGAGGAGCCTAATTGCACACCACGTGTCCCTCTATATGGATGGCTGAGACCTTCTCGACAATACTGCGGGCCCAAGCCCTGGATGCCCTCGGCACTTCACGTCTCACGGCTGGGAGGAGGCTGGTCCTCGATCTTCAAAGTTGCGAGGGGAGAGGAGGCGAGGAGCCTAATTGCGCACCATGCGTCCCTCTAGATGGACGACTGAGACCTTCTTGGAAATACTATGTGCCCAAGCCTTGGATGCCCTTAGCACTTCACGTCTTGCGGCTGGGAGGAGGCTGGTCCTCGATCTTCAAAGTTGCGAGGGGCGAGGAGGTGAGGAGACTAATCGCACACCACGTGTCCTTATGGATGGACGGCTGAGACCTTCTCAGAAATACTGTGGGCCCAGGTCTGGAACTCTCCCGGCATCTCGTGCATAGGAACACAACAGAGTCACTTTTTGCACCTTGGAGTCGCAATGGGTGAAACGTCGAGATGGATAGCTCTTGCGACACGCGTCACTGGATCGGACGACGCATATTCAACCTCCAAACATAGGAGTCTTCTTTGATGCTATATGTCGGGTAATTTGGCAACTCTGAGATCCCGATAACCGTTGATCTGCTTCGTGGATAGATCTCAGCTACCGATGGCAAAACTTCACCCGCTCACTTGACTCATAACCAGAGAAGATATCCTTCTGTTGCTGCGCTTGGGTGTTTCCTGTGAAACCTACAGGTCTGGGTGCTCTCGAGCCCAGGACAAGAATTATCGCTAACATAATCAACAGAAGCATGGGGAAAAGTCCATTTCAAAGTTTTTATGGCATGCAGCCAAGGGGAGTTTCTGAATTGAGGGGCTCAGAACAAAACGCAACTACAAGTGCTAGTGCAGAAGATTTTGCCGAAGCAATGAAGGAACTTCACAGCCAGGTGAAGAAGCGATTGCAGAACTCGAGCCAGGAGTATAAGCATAGAGAAGATCAACACAGGAGAGAACTTCAGTTCAAAGTTGGTGATTTGATTTTGGCACATCTGAGAAAGGAAAGATTCCCAAGAGGGACATATAATAAATTGAATATGAAGAAGATCGAACCATGTAAGGTCTTGAAGAAATTTGGGACAAATGCTTATGAGATTGAATTACCCGATGGGATCGGAATTCTCTGATATTCAACATATTAGATTTGTACCCTTACAAAGTTGTGGAAGAAAGAACAGGTGATGAAAAACCAGAGGTTCAGTGGACAAAACAGATGCCAGTTGCAGAAAATCCACAGATGGAAAGCATGCTGGAAAAAAGAGTTAGTAAGAGGACCAGGAGAAAGGAATATTTTGAATACTTGGTCAAATGGAAGGGACATCAAGTTGAAGATGCCAGCTGGGAAAATGAAGCTGAAATCCAGAAGCATGGACAGATCGTGCAAGAGCTCATGGATAGGAGCCCATGAATATTTTCAAGTGAGGGAGTATGATGCAAGAGCATCACGGGTAGCAAGAACGTACGGAGGCGGAAGACAGCTGGGACAAGCGCCAACACATTTCAACACATTGCAAAAGTGTTTTAAAATGTTTTGAAGTAAATGTGCAGATATTAAATGTAATAACTAAGTGAAGGGGAACTTAGATATTGTAAACAGATCATGAGCAATTCGCTCTCATCTGTAGTAGGTAGAGGCATTTATGTGCAGTTAATGTAAGTAGGTAGAATTAAATTCATAGATTAGATAGTTTTAGGAACCGGAGGGAAAACTGACTATAGACACCCTCATCTTGTATCATTGTAACATTATTATGAGAAGAGCATCGATCATATAGGAGAGAAGAGAGCTGTGTAGAAGAGCCCAGGTATAGAAATTCTAAGATTAATATATGAATCTTTGATTCAGACTCATGGTGTTCAAATACTTTCTGTGTATGAATGATTGAATGTTATGCTCATGATTGTTTTACTCTTTTTGTTACACATTTGATTTTATTCCATGTATGTATGATTTTGTGTTAAGCATTCGAAGTCTGAGAGAGTAAGGAATGAGTTTTAATTGTTTCTTTGTCTGAGCAAGAATTTTCCTGCAAGGATTGCAGCGAAATCATCCGCAAGGAGTGCGTTGACGGGTTCAGAGTTTCACTCTCTGAAATCTTAGGAGGGATAACATTGTTCTCATTCTAGCAGACGTGCAAGATGAGTACAGGAGGCATGCAAGGTGTGTGCAGGCCAAGTGAAGTCTCAGAGTTACAACCTGAGTGAAATTGTTGAAGGACTGTTTTTGTAAGGAGTGCACAGAGTCGAAGAATTCAATACTTGGAAGTATTTAAGGGTTGCCGCAAGGAGTGCGTGTAGGAGTCTTCTTGAAGATTCGAGTTTTGGAAAAGGTTCAGGAGGGATAGATTCTTCAAAGTTGTTGAAGAGAAGCTCAATAGGGCTAGTGCCTTGAAGTGTTGGAAGAAGGCACAGCGACGTTGTTTGCAGGTGGAAAATTTTCATGAAAGAATACCTGTTCCATTTCATAGGAGTCCTCAAGAGGGAATTGGACGGTCGAAATTCTCTGTGGAGAATTCGCGAAGTCCCAAGAGTCATCAGATCTTGTAGAGGAGCAGGGGAGTTACGAAAAGCATTCTTCAAGTGAAAGCTCGGGAGAAATCGGACCGTGGGACCCAAGTCGAAAAAGACCATTGGATCACTCGTGTAATCTCATTTCATGGATTCATGAGTTGAAGGGTCAAAACCCTTGCACGAGATTCATGAAATTGCAAAGTGCGAAGTCCCAAAGGGGCGAAAGGATTTAAAGATTGTGGAAAGTGGAGAGTGGAGAGGTGGGGTACTTGTTGACACGAAGGTCAAGCCTTTGTAAACCATTTTGGGGTTTCGTGGGTTGAAGAAATGAAAGTTTAGCATCAGGATTCGTGAAATCATGAAGTCTGAAACTCCGAAAAGGTAGGAAGTTTCGTTGTGGGACCTGCGTTGACAACGTGTCAAAATTCATCATTTCGGTATATCGGAGGATAAGAAGTCAAGACTTTTGTCCCAAAAATCCTGAAGTCGCGATTTGCGATAAGGAGTAATGAGGAGTTTGAGGCCTCGGCACTTCGGGTGTCGGGATACAAAGGAGGCAGTGCTTTAGGAAGAGAAATTACAAAAGGAGTCAACACCCCGGTGGGCCCGAGTGATAGACAGACGGACACATGTCACCTAGTGAAAGGAGTCAACACCCCATTGACCTATCACATCTTAGGGATTTGTGAGATAAGGGAATGAGGGTTCAACCCTTCGACTTGCGAAGTCACGAGTTGCGACGAGAACTAGTATTAAGCCTAGCCGGCAGTCATGCGTAGAAGGCGCTGACAGAAGGGAGCTATACCCATTTTGTGATCTTGGGTATCACGAGATTGATAAGGAAGAGTCGGGAGTTTCGACTCGTGAACTTGCGAGATTGCGAGTTGCAACAAAGGACTTTAGAATTGGGCCTTGGTCATAGCATTGTGGTCGCTTGGGGAGGAAGGATCTTATGCCTAGTGTTGTTCGCACAGGGGAGCTTCCGAAAGGACCTGTGGATCGATTAAATTGAGATTTCAACAGGGAATCGAAGAGTCAATCTGACTCAAGGGAAGGAATTAGAACAATCTTGTAGCAGACCTTGACCTGAGGGCCTATAGGTCTATGTCATAGAAGGTTTAACCATTTATCTATGGCATCCACATCTATTTGACCTTAAAATATACGAATATCAAAATTGATCTGTATCTTTTAGGGGGCGGCGCTTCCACTTGAGATAGATGTGTTTCTTGTCAGAAGTTGTCGAAGGATTTGCGCAAAGTTGTCCATCATCTCGTTGCTCTGTCACTCAAGGGATTCCTCAAGCAAAATTTTGAAAGGATCTCTTGTCCCATCGTATTTATTTTCTCCTGCCATGGAAGGTTTCTTTGGCATACGAGAGCAATTGACCTCAAGAGAAACAAGCTCGAGACCCAACTATTTATACCCTGACCTCATCGAGGACATGCACTAAACAACAACAAGGAGCAGATCACTCAGATACCATTGATCCAGATTTATGAGCAGAGTGAAATGAAAGCACAAATTATAGTATTAACACAGAGACATAGTGAATAATAACTAAGATATAGTAAAACTTGACTTCTATTAAATAAGAAATATGTTGAACTTGTAAAATGTAAACTGAAACAAGCTTGCTAGAATGGTGGCAACTTATCTCTGAGAAGAGATGTGATGGCTACGCTCATTCGCAATAAGATGAGTAAAATGAGGCTCTAAAGGCCTTTTTACAATAAACATCAATTCTAAAACCCTAGACATCCAAAAAACCTAACCTTAGGAGATGAAACTCCAAAATTCATGTGGGCCCTATTGGGGTAAGTTAGTATATTAACTTCCCAGGCTCGTAAATTTTCCATACGATCTCTGTTTTGAGAGAAAAAAAGCTCGATGTAAACGTATAGATGAGGATCTTCATTTAGGGGACTCAATCATGACTTTGGTGATGATTGACGTGCCCGATCACCAAAAAACATCATTTAGGCCCTCAAAATGGTCCCAAAAATTTAGGACCCTAAAAACTGAAAAAAATTGTAAATTGTTGAAAAGTTGTTTCGTGCCAGTTGGAATAGGTGGGTGGCCACCAATATCCTCCTGGATCATGATCAATTATTTCATTTTCAAAAATATGGAAAATTGTTTTTTCATACAATCAATGGTAGGAGTCAAATTTGTATGAGAACGCCGCCAATTCTCTTGAATATGCACCATGTTAGTGGTTAATGACTATTGAATTCATTATCCAAAAGTCTCAAACTATCCATTATTACATTTTTCATTTTCAAAATGCAAACACATCATTTCATACTATGATGTTGGGGAAGAGATATATCAATGCCAAAACATAAATTCCAATTGCTTTTTTTCATACTATCAACATGGTGGAAGAGATATATCAAAGTTGAAAAAAAACATATATTCCAATTGTTTTTATTTTATGCTTTTATGGAATAAAGGTACACTCTTAGATTTCCATGTGGTTAAATATATTTTACTTCTGAGTTTGAACGGAAATGTTACGAAGAAATGTATTTCAAATAATTTACTTAATAGTTCAAGTTTATTTAATGAATAGCTATGTCTTTTTTAAAGCAACCAACTCCTACTCCCAATAATGATAAAGAAACTAAATCAAAAGGTAAGAAGATTGAGAGACATTGTAATTTTTATGGGCGATATGGTCATCTAGAATCTAAATGTTTCAATAAAATGGAAGCTTCTAGCAATTAAGAAGTGGAACATCAATCTCGATTCTTCTTATTTTAAATCTTCTTCTCATGGACATGCACTTTTTGATTCTAATTTTTCCTTCAATGAAACATCTACTTCTTCTTCTAATAAGTGGCTTATTGTTTTGGAACATCTTATCATATGGCTAAGAATAAAGTCATTTTTCTACTCTTAATGAATGTAACATCAAACAAATATTTGTTGGTGATGACAAATCTCTTAGTGTTGTAGGGTCTAGAACAATTCAACAAGATGATGGTCATTTTAATGATGGTATCTCTTGCGATATTCTATCAATATATAAAATCAATCATTTAGGTGAAGGTAAAATAGTAGAGTTTTCACCTCACCAATTGTAATTAACGATTTAAAAGATCCTAAGCATATACTAGGAACTATAATTGTCACATGATATTACCAGGTTGTACAAATTTGACAACTTTGGCTAATCATCTATTCCATTAGTTTTTATTGCTCATAATGATGAGGAATTTTTTTTTTCATGAGATGTTTGGTCATTCAAACTATCACTCATTGTAATAATTATGTAATCAAAATATGGTGACTAATCTTCCTCTCATTTCTTGTAGTGATGATGTTTGTTTCAACTATGTTCTCAACAAAATCATTGAAACAGTTTTAACAAACATGCCTCTTATTTCTAGTAGTGATGGTGTTTGTTCCAACTATATTCTCAACAAACATCATCTGGACAGTTTTAACAAATGTGCCTCTTGATACACTTTGACCCCTTTATAGCTTGTTCATAATGATTTTCAAAGTCCACTTCCTTCTTATTTCTCTAGGTTCAAGTACTTTTTAACTTTCATGACTTCTCTAGATGCACTTGGGTTTATTTCTTAAAACTTAAGAGTGAATTTTTTCACATGGTTTTGGCCTACAGGGCCCTTGTAGAAAAACAATTTGGACATCAACTACAAAATTTAAGAACAATTGAATGGAAGAAAATATGTTAAGAACAAATTTACAACTTACTACATTGCATAGGGAATTCAAATGCAACATATTGTTCCATATACACAATGACAAAAATTGTGTTGTTGATAGAAATATCACACATTAAAGGAAATGGAAAGTTGTATGATCCAATCTAAGAGATCAAGTCATCATTTTTGGGCAGAAACCATTAATTGTGTTCAATTGCATAGTTAATTGCACTCCCACAAGATTTTTAAAATATATAACATCATAGGAAGCATGGAGTAAAATTAAACTAGGTGTAATCCACTTTCACATGTTTGGTATTGAAGCATGGGCTCACATTCCTAATGTGAAAAGGAAAATATTATAGCCTAAAAGTGAGAAGTGAAATTTTGCTTGATATTTTGAAGATGTAAAAGGTTAGATACTTGTTCAACCTCATTCCAATGAAATTATTATTATGAGAGATGTTAATTTTGATGAAGGTCTTTCATCCTTTGATATTAATTTAGTATTTTTTCCATCTTTGTCTTATGAGCCATCTTCAATTTGTGTCATCTTTGGCTTGCAACACATCTTCAACATTACTGCCATCTTTGGCTTGCAATCCATCTTCAACATTTGTGCCATCTTTTATTCCAAAACATTTTGTTTGTGATCCTATTCTAGTTTCTTCTTTAGATGATGACAATGAGGATGAAAATCCACCTCCCTCTTATCACCTTCCTCTAGTTGGTTCTATCGAACATGAACCTAAACCAACAGCACCACTTCCTAGATGGGTTCGTAAAACATGAGAAGCAATTGATGATCTTGACAGTGATCCTACATATTAACATTGTACACATTCACAATTCTAGTAGGACTCCTCTCTTTTGGCTCAATTTTAAGAGACTCGTGATCTAGGGACACTTGCAGAAGCATCTAGCCATCCAAACTAGGATACAACAATGAATGAAGAATATTATTACTTAATGGAAAATGACACTTGGGATATTGTACCTCTTCCAAAATAAACAAAACCTGTCATATGTAAATGAGCGTATAGAACTAAGTATGCAGAAGATGGAAGTGTTGAAAGACATAAGTCTTGGTTAGTTTCCAAATCATTTTCTCAAGTTGAAGTTATTGACTATAATGAAGCATTTTCCCCCATAGCCAAAATGAATTCCATCCACCTTGTTCTAGCCCTTGCTACTTTACATAAATGGGAGATCTATCAGATGGATGTTAAATGTGCATTCTTGCATGGAGATTTGCAAGAATACATTTACATGGAACAACCTCCTGGATATGTTCAAAATGACTCCAACTTTGCTTTTCACAATAAGAAATATCTCTATGGTCTTAAGCAAGCTCATTAGACTTGGTATGCTAAAATAGTTATCTTTCTTCTCGACACTAGCTTTTCTAGATGTCATTTTAACCCAAATATCTATACCAAGAAACTAGATAACCATCTCATAATACTTGTGCTTTGTGTTAATGACATACACACTAATGTACACTTGCACTTCATCAGAAATATTATTTAGGATCTCGTTCTTGAAGTGCTCTTTTTCCCTATAGATGATGAAATTGTAGACTGTTGAGTAAAATATATGCTATCTATTTTGACATTAAATTGTCAACCTGAGGCTCGTAAGCTTCGAGGTGCCAGCACTGTATGTGTAGGTCTAGAGCTCTAATCTATCCTAGCCTAGCCTAATCTAATCTAATTCCAATAAACTTAGATAATGAAGAGCTTTAAGCAATTCTAGAACTATGAACTATTTGATCTATCTCTGAATAAGCAAATAACAAGCAATCTATCTATGAATTATTTCATTTATCTATTTAATCTTCCTTTGAATAAGAAAATGACAAGTAAGCACATAAGAAAATAATATGTCAAAATTATCTTTATAAGTAAACTCTATTCTTAAAGAAAAAACTCACAATTATTTCTATCTTGCAAGAATGAACACTCATCTACCTAACTAAAAGCAAGAAAAGAAAGAACTCACATCTTGATGGCATCTAACTACTAATGGAAATTCAAGTAAACATCAAGCAAACATCAATCATTCAATCTATCACACTAATACTAGGAAATACTTTGTTCAAAATCACTAATTTAGGCGAAGCTATAAGCTCATAAACTCGTAATTTAATTCTTAATAAAAAATCTTAATTCAAATTCATATTTTAGAATGACAATAAAAACACTCTGTGCGAATGTATAACTCTTGACTAATGCTAATTATAAATTACAACTCAAATCCATAACTGAGATCTCATAATCTAAAATGAACTAATCTATCATTAAAAATCATACTTCAAGATCAACCAAAATGTTATTAAAGATCATAACTCAAAGTCTATTTCTACAATATCATGTTGAAGCTAAATTAATAAATGGAATAGACCTACAGAGAGCATTTGCAATTACAAGTAAGCCTATCTAAATTAATACTCTATCAAAAATAAAACTAAAGCAGTGAATCTATCAAAACTACAAGTAAATCTATTTAAATTAGTACCATGTCAAACTATCAAAACTGAAGCAATTAATCTACAAATAAACCTATCTAGATTAGTACTCTGCAGAGTAACTTATAGCTAAGAAGAAGAAGACACAACACTGTAATTAAACAACCCTACAACCTGCAAAAAAATATAATTATTAACACACAACCACACACATTCTTCTATGATATACACAATTCAAAAATCAATCTGCAATGTACAGGACGATGGATTAGAAAAGCAATCTGCAATTAAAACATACACACAACAAGCAATTACAATTGAGAAATTCATACATTAAAGTGACAATTTCGAAATGTAAGTAAGTAAATTAGATAACTGTAAATATATACTGATGGAAATAATCACCCAGACCATTGGTGGGCCCCCCAATAGGTTGTGGCTACTCTTCAACAACAAAATGCAGTCTTAACTCATCACTATTATGTCATTAATTAAAAACAAAGTCTGGAACACAAATTTGCAGAAAAAATATCTGAATTACACAAATGAATTTCTTCTCAAGAATTTTGTTTTTGGTCTTTCCACTGCTAGTGGTATTTATAGGTAAATTACAGCTCGAGAGGTCGACCACTGGAAGGGTCGACCTCCTCTAAAAATGGCAATTCCATTAAATGTGCTCTAACAGCTTTGGCTTCTAGAAAATCCATGAGCCACTCAGTGATTAGCATAACCACCTAATTTGAGATGTCATGAGCTCTATAGATGGAGGCCATGAGGGGGCACAAAACATAGTTCTTTGATTCACCCATCATAGTCTGCCAATGTACCAACCACCAACTCGCCTGCGCTCCGAGTGCTGGATTGCGTGTCGGATGGAGTGTCAGATTGCGTATCGGATGGGGTGCTGGATGAAGTGTCGGATGAGGTACTAGATGGAGGATTGGGCTACAAATTCACCCTGTTACACACAGATTATGCATTAGATCCTGATAAACATCAAACTGAACTGAATTTAGCTCAAAATCATTGCAAAACATTGATTACGCATACCTAATATAAATCCATGATGAATTGATACAAAATCATTTGAAAACTCCTTCAAAATGGTCAATATCATATCTAATATCAGTGAAAAATGGATTCAACCATCACAACAAAAAAATCAAAATACGAGCCCAACATTACCCCCACACCTAAGGATTTGCAGGTCCCACTACAAACAAAAATGAATCACCCAACGTGACTAGACTTGCAAAGGAGGGGGTGGATTATCTTTAGGAGATTCTCTCTCTTGTCCTGAAGACCTTGTATTGGGCTTCTTACAATGTTTCAATTGTGCCTAGAGGATGTGATTTTCATTGGTCATTTGATCAACTAATCGTTGGAGAGAATTCACTTTTTCTTGTAATACCGCATTGTCATGGTGGATATACTTATCCATAGTCTTTCGCTCTTCCAACATTTGAAGCAACTGAACATTTTCTTGTTGTAATTTTTCAATAACTGAAGTATGATTAGATGTTTCGAAGGAGGGTTTGCATCCCTTGATGGGTTTAGAGGGTATATCAACTTTGGAAGCTTATGTAGGCATCTGTGAGGTAGGAGTAACAAAGTGCTTGTGAGAGGGAATAAGTTCATATTTTATTTCTCTATCAAGCTCCAACTATTTTGCAAAAACTTCCCTGAGTATTTTATGGGGGCTTTCATGATCAAAAGACACTTGTATGGGATCTGAATTGCTTGGGGGTTTTATATTAGGCTTTCCAATTGCACTTCGGGTACTTCTTCGAAAAGATTCCCCTGTGAACCGAATGGTTCTTCTATTTGTAGGGATTGAAGGAAAATATTGTTGAAATGTATCTTGTAACTTATTAGGCTAAGGATCAAAAGGCGTTGAAGGAAATGGGTAATTATCACTGGGATTTTTGGTTTTCTTTCCCGATGAGGCTGCAGGGGAATCAACAATTTTATTGGCCTTTTGATCAAACAGAGAGATAGTTTGAGTTGGAGGGTTTGGAGTCTGTTAGAGTCCAATAGTCATCAATGATCAAATGCAATGTTTCAAGCTTATTGTTTGGGTCCTAGGTCAAATGTTTATATTTTCAAATAAAAATTGACATGCCTTTTTATTTTCAAATGAGTCTTGAGCCATCTCCTCCACTATGTCAACAAGACATTGAAGGCACCATTGCAATAGAATTTGAAAAGGACAGAGAGTATTGTCTTGGTAGAGTCAATGAGCACCTGGAGATGCTCCTGAAAAAGGCCAACAGGGACATCAAGCTTCAGAGACACATGGCCAGGCACTACTACATCAGAAAATGGATCAGGAAAAGTCACTCAAAAGTGTTCTACAAGACCACGTTGCGCTTCTGACTCTGCTTTTGGTCATCATTTTCAAAAGAGGTTTTTGACCAAATAAAGATGAATTTTGGAAAATAAAAGGAGGTGTTTTCTAAGTACATAACAAATCATAATAACCTCGTTCAGTTTTTACACAGGTATCATATAGTGGGATATATTCAAATTTCTTGGAGGCTTATTTCAGAAAATCAAATTCTCCAATTTAATTGTCTGTTTTTCATCATCATTTTCAAAAGCGGTTTTTGACCAAATAAAGATGAATTTTGGAAACACAAAGGAGGTTTCTTCTAAGGACATACAAAATAATAATAAACTCCTTCAGTTTTTACACAGGTAGCATATAGTTGGAAATATTCAACTTTCTTAGAGGCCTATTTCTGAAAATCAAATTCTCCAATTTAATTGCATGTTTTAGTCATTCTTTTGTGGCACATATTCCAAGAACATGGGAATGAATTTCACAAAAATGAGAGAGTTTTGTCTTAAAAACAACTTTATATACAAAAACCTCTCCTCATTTGGTAAAATGTGTTATGGTTAAAACGTTATATCTCCATCTTTGACCCCTATGTTTTTTCTATGCTTTTGTCACAGTCGTTGCGCTTTTGGATAGTTTGTTTTCGAATCAATTTTGAAGGGGTTAGATGTAGGTTTTTTATGGTATTAGTGACTCTAGGGTGTAGAGGACATATTCAGATTTCCATTCATAACTTTTTCATTAAAAAATGATCGAGGAAGGCCTCCAAATCACCCTCCAAAGTTGCTTCTCTTCTGCTACAATTTGTTTCCATTTCCATGTTTTCCTATGATTGTTTCATAATATTATAAGCATAATTCAAAGTTATTTTCTTTGTTTTGGATGAAATTGTTATGTTATGTTACACCTTCTTTTGATGAATGGATTCATAATCTCATGCCCATTTTTAAGCTCACCTCATCTACCCTATACACAATGACAAATCCTAAATGCTACTGAGTATACCTACCTTGCCCCATTCTATCGTTGCAACTCATCTTTTGGAAACCCTGGCCTAGCTCTCTAGGCCTAGAATCTCATCCAACAAACTCCAAATCAAAACCACACTGAGCTAAATACCTAGCCTAATATATTTTTCTTTCTCCAGTCACCTTATTGACTGTGATCATAGAGAGAGCCCTCTCTGATTTGGTAGGTCTAGCTACGAGATCAAAAGATTGGTTTGTGGTTACCTATGTCGGTAGGCATGTAACAAAAATCTGTAGTGAATATTGTAACAATCTGTAATCGACACAAAGAACCAGTTAAGCGGTCTTTCAAAGAAATGTACAATAGGATTATAACACACAATGATGTCAGTGGTATACAATTTAGTATTTCAATAAAATTAATTGTTGATATAATAGCCCATATCATGAAAACAATATAAAGAATTTTTACAAATATTCTACTTCTTCTTCTCATGGATTATAGATAGGCATTTTTTTCATTTGTCATCTCATGAAACCCCTCCCCAATGCCTAAGTATTGTGACACCTCATAATAAAAAATATAGGGAACCAGTCAATTCTCCCAATAGCCTAATATTTACAAGTTATTAAGTGTAGAGATCAATTTCACATATCAGTCTGACGAGATAGTTAGAATATGGCCCCATCTATAGGATAGAACATCCTACATATATTTAAGAAGAGCTAGGCAAGAGAGTCTTAAGATAGTCTTAAATTTAGTTCCCAATGGCATATTTATGGAGTTCATTAACCTTAGCTTAACCATACATACTTATTGTTAACTTTGTCTACAAGTAATGTTGTACATCAGGACAAGTTTAATATTTAGGAATTATATTTGTTATTTTTTTTCATATTATCATCCTCGCTAGGTAGAATGCCCTACTATCAACAAGCCTGTTCAGTACTCCAACGGGTTTACCTACTCATACCACAGGTCAGTACCCACTACCAGTAGACTTGTTTAGTATCTCAATGGGTTAGATTCTTACACCCTCAAAGACTGGTCCACCATCTTTTAAGATTTTAATATAAAGATTTTCTTTTTGCAAGAAGATGGGGAGACAACTCTGAAAAAAATTTCTCTCTATTTTTTTAGATTGGGATGGTATTTATGTTAGATGTGTTGGAAATACTAAAACAACTGAGAGGGGGGGGTGAATCAGTTGTTTATAAGCTTAAACAATTTTATGCCTTTTAAACAATTATTAAGATTTCTTCATGTGTCATCTAACAACATACAGCATATGGACAGTAAGAGTAAAGATCATCAGTCACACATAAAATACACACAGAGACAGATTTTCACGAGGAAACCCATAAAGGGAGAAAACCTCTT
>JASDQU010314425.1:0-13438 GCA_032191745.1 Picea mariana
TTGGGCAAATTGTTTGGATGAGAGAAAGAGAACGAGTGGAGGTGTTTTATTCTTAGGTGTTTCATTAGCAGAATGGCTTAGTAAAAAGCAGGGATCTATTTCATTATCAACTACATAGGTAGAGTACATTGTTGTTTCTACTTATTGCACTCAGATTTTATGGATGATACAAACTCTTGCAGATTTGAAGGTAACTTATACTGATCCAATTGCACTTCACTGTGATAACACCAATGCCATTAGTGTCTCCAAGAATCTTGTTCTTCATTCAAAGAATAAGCATATACTGATAAAATATCATTTTCTCAAAGAATGGGTTACAAACAGAGTTGTTCAGCTGCATTATATTCCAACCAAAGAACAAATTGTAGACATCTTTACCAAACCCCTAGCCATGATACGATTTGAATATCTTCGTCTGAATATGGGTATCATTTATTCTCTCACCTAAGAGAGTCCATCCTGTAAGGGGGAGTATGTGTTGGTTGAATATATGATACCTCCGAAAAAGTACTGCAACAACTCAGGGGGAGCATGTTTTCTTTGACATTGATGTCAAAGGGGGAGAAAAGGTGTTGTTTGAATGCTACAGTTGGAGGTCTAAGAAAAATAGTGCAACCTCTTAGGGTTTCCATCAATGCCAAAGGGAGATATTGTTGGCATGTTTACAAGAAGAGTGTGCTTGTCATTGATGGAAAGAACAAAAGCTGAGAAAGCTCAAGTGGAAGAGCTACAGTGGTCTTTGGATCAATAATCCAAAGAACCTTCAACCAAATACCCGACAACCATTGGATCATTCTAAGTGGAAGGACAGGATAAGCTAGAAGAGAAGCACTGAAGATAGATCGAGCCATCGATTTAAGAACATGATTGACGAAAAACATTTGGTTCACGTCAAAATTTATGAGGAGGTTGTTGTTTGGGGAATCTCACTTCGGGAGAATTGACAACTTGAAATTCGAATTACCCGAAGCCCGAAATATAAAATGAATAAGGACCATTGAATCTGGATAAAATGCAATGACCATTAGATCAAGGAGAGCCACATCAGCAGACCCCGTCTACAAGGATATGTGGTAGACCAAGTTGGTAGACCACATCAAAATACCACGTCAGTTAGGACACATGGCGCAATCATACAATGACAAGTGTCAAGTTGAATCAACATTTCAGGTACATGCAAATCATGAATTTAAGTGACACATGACAGATACTCAGCTCGTGACACATCATAAAGTGACATAATTAAGTTACATCACTCTAAGACTTTTACTTTGGGATTTTTACCACCAGAAATTGCCCAAAGTCCTGAAGTCCTGAGTTCTGAAGCCCTGAAGTGGATACAAAACATCCTATCTATAGAACACTTCGGGAGAATTCTCGACTGTCGGTCTACTACAGTGGAAGGATAGTGTAAGTGGAAGTATTAAATGACAACAAGCAGTCTCCACCACTAATGACTTACTCAGTAGGTAATCACTCCGGAGGAAAATGGAGTAGCGATTAGCCTAAAGTCTGGAAGTCCCAGACATTGAATACCCGAGGGCCGAAGAATATCCAGGCCATTGATTTCCATAAGGAAGTGTGGCATAAATATATGTAGTTTGGGGAAGAACACTCCAGTAGTTAGTGAAGGAAGCGAAGTTGAGATTTGAAATCCTCAAAGCCCTAAGAGATGAAGGAGTTGAGGACTGTCGATCTATAGGAGGACACACTTCAACAGATGATTAAGTCTGAGTACAAAATACTCTGGAGGAAAGAAAAGAGTGAAAGTGTCGAAGCCCCGAAGTGAATCTCGGTCATTGATCGAGAAGGGTTCCAAGGTTTGTAGTTCTTCTCTTGGTAGAAAGTGTCAAATTCCCAAAGAAGACTAGATCCGTTTATTTGAGGAGGACACATGATGGGAATTTGTGGACTTCGGCTAAAAGCATTCTGGGAGAGCGTGAAGGTTGAGAATTGAAATCGTTGAAGCCTGGAGTAGTGAAGCAGATCTCGACCATTGATCGAGAAAAGAGACATGTGTTAGTGGATTTTCAACTCCAGGAGATTGACGTACGAAGGAAAGTAGGGTTTGAGAGTTGAAACTCATGAATCCCAGATCATGAAATAAGTCGTAGTCATTGATTTGGAAGGGAGCTAGGTGTCAATAGATCATGGAGATCTGGGATCATGCATGGAAGGAGGAAAGGAGGAAGATAACAATCGTTGATCGAGAGTCATTGCCAAGGGATTGGAGATCAACAGTTGTGCTCAATTGAATGTTTAGAACATCCTCAGGTCTTATTTTTTCTTAAGAGGGCCTCAATCAAAACCATGGTATCACCAAAGGCATACGTGGAGCTCTGTAGTGAATTACAGGGAAAAAAGAGGGTTTCCCTCAAACTTACTTTGGTCGCGCCCATAATCACGTGGTCACATGATAACATCGCCCAAGTTCACATCAACAGAAGATAGGGGAAGGAGCTAGCGTTGCTAAGCTCCACATCAAAGGTTACACATTGAAAAGTTAAAAAGGCCTCTACATGAATCCAATGGCACTGATCAAATAAAATCTATTGGAAGGGTTGTTGTTTCACTTCGTGGTTTCTTGATCAGTTACAATTCATTTACAATAACTGAATCAATGTTCCTAAGCATTTTTGAGATTCTTGACTTAAGCGTTGGAGATGCAGAGTGTAACGAATGATGAGAGCAGGAATAAAAGTAAAATTTCTTGATAGAGAGAGGTGGTTGTTTCTTTGAAAATCAAGTTGGATAGTTATTCACGTGCGTAGAAGGCAACCAAGCATATGTGTGAAAGTGCATATGGGAGGCATAATGCATATAAGGGACATGGTGCACAGAGCATTAAACGAAGAAGAACAAAAACCACAAGAAGATGCGATCAGGAAGACACTGATGCAAGCAGACCAGAGAAGTGTAGCAGAACACTGATCAGACTGGTAAGCCATTGATAAATACTATATCACTGTAATAAATTTCAGAAAGCACAGATTTATAAACCAGGGTGGTAGGGTGGTGCTAGGAAGGATTGTTTTCCTCAGAGTTTCAAGTGGGTGCTTGAACATAGGGATTTGTAGCTTCCATTTGGTTACATCCAGAAAAACCAGGGTGGTAGGGTGGTGCAAGGGAGAACCATTGTTCTCTATTATACAGGTTGGTGCCTGTGTGATTGGAAGTTGGTGCTTCCATCCATTTGGTGCTGGAACATCTTGAGAACTCAACACACCCTAAAAGTCTATGTCCATTTTTTACTTTTTGGGTACCACTTGATCCTTTTCACTGTCTGTTTTTCCTTCAGTATGAAACTAATACCTACTCTTATTTTTCTTATTTGATTTTTCTAAAGTTTTCTTGAACATACAACAAAGAATCATCTTAACTATTAAAGGGTATTTAACAACTACTTAAGGAATCGGAAAACTAAATCTTTCCCCAATGCGCTTAGAAGTTCAGCATCAGTAAAGGTTAAAGGCGATGAAAATTGTTTGAGAAGTTTAAAATAACCAAGCACAGATATTCATGGGCGTTGGCAGACGAAGGTATTTCCTTTTTGTGATTAAACTTTGGCAGGAGTATCTCTAAAGACCGATCCATTCGGCTTCGGCTGAAAAAAGGAAAAGTAAGCGTCATGCAAGGAGAGGAGCGGTATCACCGACACCTGACGTGATTTCGGCGTCAGGGAGTTACGAAATAAAATACACATTAATTTTACTTTTTAAAATGTCAATCCCCAACCTCCAAGCTGGAAAGACACAATGCGATAAGATGTTTAACCCTCAGATTCTCTAGGTACGATGCATTTAAGCTATTAATAAAATTGTGGATCACACATTAGTTTCTAATCCTTGCGCGAATCAAAAGAAATCATTTAAAATTTGTCGATACAATTCATCTGCCTCCGCGCATCTGTTGTCGACCAGTTACAATTTAATTGTGGAGAACTGGTGGCAGTTTATTTTTGAATTGCATTTATTACTCGTATTAACTAGTTGATGTGACGGATAGAGTCTCTCTTGTTATATGTTGTTGAGGTCATTATGTATGATCCTATTCTGCACGACAAAGAGTTAAAAATGAATAGAGGAGTAGGGATAACGATTCAGAGAAGTAGTCCAAATTTCAGTGAGTATTAGACAACTAGCATAGCAAGCATTATAGGTATGTATCCACTCATGGTGTTTTACACTTCCTTTTTATGTTCTCAACCTAACTCTTCTCTGTACACAAGTTTAAAGGTTTTTTTAATTGTAGGACTAATGCCTCTGAAGACACCCTCCACCAGGGAATCCCCAAGAGTGCCAAAGATGCAAGAACCAGAAGTAGGAGAGGACTCCTCCCCAACAGTTGCAAGAGAATCAGAATTCTCCCCCAAACTGGTACCTGTCATTAAGAAAACTACCAAGAAGGCCTTCATCCAACCCCCAGCCTTCGGGGACACAGAGGTAAGCATTGGAGCTAAAAAAACATTCCCTTGCTGGGAAGAATTGTTTAAGAAGATCAAGAAAGAAGAACCCATCGAGTATACCCTGCACAATGATCTTGATACAAGGAATCTCGATGGTGATGTCCTACCAAACATCTATAGGTCTTATATACACATGGTGGCAAGACGAACTCTGGTGTTTCCTTGCAATGAGCTCCTAAAGTGGCTCATTGACCACACAGATGCACATAAATGTTTTATTAATGATGATAATGGTGGATGCATCGGGGTATTCTTGCCATCAGAGGTTTAGAGTTACTACAAACTCCAGGATTCAGAAGAAAAGTTGAGCATTCATTTTGTTCTGATTTTTCTGCATCACATGATACCAGCAAAATCATGGCGTCGTGGTGGAGGGAAGACAAAAAATTCATGAACCGGACTACCGGCTAGTACCCAACGTCCAATCTAAGGGAACCATACATATACTTGATGGATCTTCTCTGCAGGTTGCATGGGGAGAAATATTGCTCCCATTTTTTAGAGGCTTGGATGCCCCTAGGTTATACAGTGGCCATTTCAGGCACGAGTTTCAATTGGGGTGCCATCATATCCAAAAAGTTGAGCACCTGGATAAGGCAAGCCCAGACACCAAAAGAGGAGGAAACCCCCTGCTTCTACATGGCCTCATATATATTAGACATCATCTACTTCAGGAATGTTTTCTATGGAATGAACTTGAACTATCACTCCTCAGAGCTCCCAGTCCATGTATACTTCATCATATTATGGGATAACATGTACAAAAAATACTATGCTCTTATCTGTGACAAGTTTATTTCACATATCTATTTTCTGGTGTTCAGGAAAGAGTGCCCTAGGTTGTCAAAAGAAGTAAAAAAGGTTATATTGAAAGTGGGTGAATGGTATCTAGACGAGCGCAAAACCTATATTAGGGTTTTCAGAGCCACAGGGGCACCCCATTTATTACCCATATATGTTCTTGACTTACTAGTGTTAGGGGAAATTTTCTACCAGACCATCCTGCAAGGATACAATGCCACTTTAGTAAAGGACAAGAAGTGGGCCTTCATTCCGTATGGGTTTCATATTGGATTTTACATGGTAAAAGATACCACGCATGCTAAGTAAGAAGGGTTGAGTCAACTAGAATTCTGGTTCCGCACCGGTCGATTTCACATACACGATCCCAAGGGCTTGGTCCTACAACATGCATCACAGGTATCATCATGTTGGCCTTATGCCCATGATCGGTTTGAAGATGAAATTTTCACTGAAAATGCTCAAGATTGGGATGAACTGGTGTCAAGGAGGGTTGATCCTAGAATGAGCAGGTTCAAAGTTATGATTTGGGAAGATCAAGTGACATCTTTGGAGCAGACTTCTCAAGAATTTCTTAGGACCCAGGAAGGAACTACAACATTTGAATTGGGTGAAGAAATAAGCGATCCCCAAGAGGGCATCTAGGTAGTGAAAATTTATCAAGAATCCCCAGTACAAATCAGGGATTTCCTTGAAGTTCAAACTACACAGGGGATGGGTGAAATTTTGTACCAACAAAGCCAACTGCTAATGAAATGGATGAAGGATGATTTGTACCTTATCATAACACCCACGCTTCCAACCGGCACCCAAGAATGAATCCCAATGAAGTCAAGTGACCCCGAGTCCACAAACCTCAAGAACATCGATGGGTTAGGAAACACTGGATCCACAACATCGCCGATCAATTCCCCTGTGGATAGGACAAATCAAACAGAGGCAGGTTGGGTGTCAATAGAAACATCAGTGCCTAATCCCCTTAGCAAATGTATACATATATATAGAAACGAAGAAATCCTGAAACCATCTCATGACTCCCCGATGCGTGTCTAAGAGGAAAAAGGTCCCAAGAAAGTTTCCTCCCATGAGACCAAATTTTAAGACAAGGAGGTCACACAAAAGGAAACAGAAGCTGAAAGCAGCCTCGACACAAAAGAACCCAATGAATCGGAAACCGAAGAGGATCTGAATGATGAGCCCGAACCAGAGGAGACAAAGAAAGGATCCCTGCAAAAGGAAATCAATAGTTCTGCAGCCGATGAGCAAGTAAGTAACAAGTCTATACCTGACACCTCCATTCTGACCAACACTCAAATCCCCGATGAGTGACAAGTAGGATTCGGACCCGAAAGGTACAATGAGGAAGTTCGAGAATCCAATCTTGAACAAATATACACCACTGGTAGTTTGGGAAACAAACTAACATGGGGAGATCAACAGATACTAGAGCCAGTAGACGAGGTAGGATATATCTATGCGATCTCCTATGATCAAAAGAGAAATTCCATTGTTCAAAGGACTGTGAAGAAAATAAGGATCTCGTTGGATCACTCCATCTTAGTTACCACAGAGGAGAACTTGATGAACACAACAGATACCCGGATGTCTGAACTAGTCGTTATAAGAAGGGCCCTCTCAGATGTCACCTTGGATAGATCCAGAAGGGAAGAAAAGGAACTAGCCGCCACCCTAAAATAACTTGCGCACTTGTGCCATCTTGCTGAATACTATAAAGGTGCCACACAGACTGATGTGTATATGAGAAGTGAGTTCGCAGGAGTTTACAATGAGTTCAAGAAGGAAAGACACATGTTAACCGAGAACATAGCTGAGTTCCAAGAGGACACTCTCATGGCCCTCATGACATGCAAGGAGACAAAGAGATGCTATGAAAGGGCGCAACAAGAAGTAGAAAGACTCGAGTACATTGAGGTAGTCCAGCAAGGCTGAGATAATAAAAAACACAACATCCAGATGGTAGGAAAAAGTAGTCTTAATCACATGAAGCAATCCACCGAGTACTGGGCTAAGATGTCTCAGGACCCATATCAATATATCCAAGAACAATGGACCAGGTGCAAGAACCACTAGGATAAAATTAACAAAATAATGAAAGATGATGGTCTCCTTGAGTTCGGCACCCCCAATAATTTCATTGACCTAAGCGACGTGGTCAAGATGCATGCCGAACAAGATGCACTATGGACCAAAGAGCGCAAACCATGCTACAACAACTAAACTCCAATTTAGTAAAGTACCCAACGCATGTAGTAGACATCAGGGGAATATCTGCGACCCCAATGGAACAACATAGATTTCCATGGGCCCAAACTTGCGAAGAACTATTTGTCAACTGGAATGAATACGAGAGAAGTCACTCTTTCCAAGAAGTATCTCAAGACAACTGTTAAAGAAGTTGTTAGAAGATAACTCCACGTGGAATTTTTTTTTTTGTTTAAACTGCACTTAGCCATTAGTTTCAATTAAAACTTTATGTTATAAATAAAGACACCGGCCAATTAGAAAAGGGTCGATGGTTGTTGTAAGAACTCTTTCTTTTTGGTTGTTAAGAATTATTTTGAGACTGCTATGAATTGAGAAGTCTCTTTGGACCAAAGACAAGCTATTTTCATCATATGAATGTGATTGGACTTGGAGAAGAACTACTTCCTATCATTTTTCATGAATGATGCAGTAATGAGTAAGAGAAATTAATTCCGTTGTCAAGTTATCTGGGGCAATGTCTTGATGTTCTTTTCTTTAATGATGAAGATAAATCATTGTGTGATTATGTGATGCATGGTCATGGTAGATGAATTATTTTGCTTTCCATTATCTTATTACATATGTTCTTTCTTTTTGATAGTTAGTTTCTCAGACAGTAATTGGATTCTCACATGGTTAATTTATTAGTACTAGGCATGTGGTATAGAGTGATTGTCTGCATGTTGAGAAGTAGGTTATCCCAATCTTAAACTCTTCCCCAGTAGTTAAAACGTAATCATGTTGTTTTTCAAGTTGGTTTATACTAGCTTGCATCTCTCATATCAGCCCCACCCAAGATAAATTACAAAATAAAATAGTCCTAACTTAAGGAAGAGCCTTCACAAGAAAACACAAAATCCCATCGATAAATTGGCCAGATCGCAAGATCTAGAGAACCATTCCATTTTAAACACTGTAGAGTATAATTGGGCCTTGGTGGCGGGTTTTGTTCCTACTGTTGAGTCAATGGATTTAGGACCCATCAACAGAACACTCAGGGAGTTGGTGCTTCCTTCTAGTGGGTGCTAGAGAAACCAGGGAGTTGGTGCTCCCAGCAAGTTGCATCTTGTAAAACAAAGGAAAAGAGTTCGTGCTCATAAGAATGATAATGTACAGAAAATAAAGACTAATTATCATATTAAGAAAAAGATTTTTTCTCCTTTTATGGGTTTCCTCAGGAATTTTTGTCTCTGTATACTTCATGTCTGTGATTGATGTTGAATACTCTATTGCTTGCTTCCCTGAATTATTGTGATCATCATTGAGTGTTATGTAATGATTTTAAAATCGGTATAATTCTTTAAGAATAGTAACAACTGATTCACCCCCCTCCCCCCCTCTCAGTTGTCTAACAAAGTGGAAAGCCTAATATAAAACCCCCAAGAACTTCATATCCTATCCAAGTATCTTATGATCTTGAAATCCCTCATAAAAGGCTTACGGATGTTTCTGCAGAAGAGTTGGAACCTGATAGAGAAGTAAAATCTGAACCTATTCCCTCTCATAAACCTTTTGTTACTCCTACCTCACGAATTCCTACACGAGATCCTAAAGATGATAGACTCTCTAGATCCATCAAAGGATCCAATCCCTTCTTTGAGACATGTGATCATACTCCCTTTATTGAAAAATTACAACAAGAAAATGTTCATTTACTGCAATAGTTGGAAGAGTGAAAGACTATGGATCAACATCTCCACCACGATAATGCAATATTACAAGCAAAAGTGAATTCCCTCCAATGATTGGTTGATCAAGTGATCAATGAAAATCGTAGCCTTCATTCACAATTGAAACATCACAAGAGGGCCAAGACAAATTCTTCAGGACAAGAAGATTCTAAAGCTAATCCATCCCCTCCTCAACAAGTCTAGTCATGTTGGGTAATTCATTTTTGTTTTTAGTGGGACCTACAAATCCTTAGGTGTGGGGGTAATGTTGGGCTCATAATTGGATTGTTTTGTTGTGATGGTTGAATCCTTTTTGCACCGGTATTATATATGTTATTTACCATGTTTAAGAATTTTTCAAAGGATTTTGTATCAATTCATCATGGATTTATAATAGGTATGTGCAATCAATGTGTTGCAATGGTTTTGAGTTAAATTCAGTTCGATTTGATTCTTATGAGGATATAATTCATGATCTATGTGTAACTATGTGAATGCTTAGTCTGATCCTCCATATGATAGCTCGTTCGACACTTCATTCAACACCCCATCCGACACTCCATCTGACATGCAATCCAACACTTGGAGCGAAGGCGAGTTGGCATTTGGTGTATTGGCAGCCTATGATGGGTGAATCAAAGACCTAGGTTTTGTTCCCCCTTGTGGCCTCCAGCTACAGATCTCATGAAATCTTAGATTATGCGGTTATGCTAATCGTTGAGTGGCTCATCTAGTTTCTAAAAGCCAAAGCTATTAGAGTGCATTTAATGGAAGTTGCCATTTTTAGAGGAGGTCGGCCCTTCCATTGGTTGACCTCTTGAACTTTAATCATTATAAATACCACTAGCAGTGGCCACACCACAAGACATAATTCTTGAGAATAGTTTCATTGTGTAATTCAGACATTCTCTGCAACTTTTGTTCCAAATTTTGTTTTTTTCATTAATGACATAATTGCATTGAGTTAAGCCTGCATTTTTCTATTGGAGAGTAGCCATGACCTGTTGGCGGGCTCACCAGTGGTATGGGTGAATGTACATCAATATACATCATGTGTTTATCTTATTTCTTAGTTATAATTTATACTTGTTTCTGTGTTGTATGTATTTTTTAGTTCAATTACTGTATATGTCAATTATAATTTGATTATCTAATTTGTCTTTCTTTAATTATAGATTGCTTATAGGAGCTGGTTAATTATCATGTTGTGTCTCTTCTTTCTTATCTATGAATCATCCTGTAGGATACTAATTTTGATAGTGTATCGAAGTCTTAATTAGTTACTCTGGTTTTGGAAACTAAAATAGAGCATTAACTTAGATAGGGTATTAGTGTAAACTGGTTTTTAATTTAAGGTTGTTTGCAAGCTGTGATGGATTAATTGTTTCAATTTTTTATAATTGTAATCAAGATAAATTCATAGATCTATTTTTTTTTATTAATTTTGTCATAGTATGATAGGATAAGAATAGATTTTGGGATTATGTTTGCTAAAAGAATTTTAGTTTCGAAATATGATTTGTAATTATAGGACTAGTCCATTTTAGATCATAAAATCGCAGTTAGATAGATAGCTTACTTGATGTTGCTTACTTAACAAATTGAATAGATTAACTAGCTTTAAAGTAGATTGTTATTTGCTTATTTAGAAATAGTCCATCAATTCCTTGTTTGAAGTTGCTTAGGGTAATAGTTCATAATTCTAGAATTGTTTAAAGCTCTTCATTATTTGATTTTATTGGCATTAGATTAAGCGAGGTTAGGCTAGATTAGAGATCTAGACCCACACATACAATGTTGGAACCTCGAAGCTTATGAGCCCCAGGTTGACAATTTAATGTCGAAATAGATAACACATATTTTACTTGACAGGGTCTTTGTTATGATTGTGATGAAAAAAAAATTCCAAGGCACAAGTGCAAGGAACATAATCTTTTTATGGTTGTGACTGAGGATATTTCTGAATAAGAGGTTGTTGTTCCACCTGTGGAGGAATTACCACTACCATCTAATCTAAACCCATCCTCTAATCCACCAGAAGTTGACCTGACGATTTCACTTAATACCCTCACTGAATTCTCTTCTCCCCAGACTCTCAAATTATTTGGTTACATCAAAAATAGGAAATTCATCATCCTTGTGGACAATGGTAGCACCCATAATTTTATTCATCATCACATCTCCCAAGAATTCCATTGTTACATCTGTGTCTTCAATAATTTTCAAATTATGATTTCCAATGGAGGCTCCATGAAATGTGAGGGACGATGTGAAAATGTGCATCTTCAAACTGGTCAGTATCACCTAAAATCCAATATGTTTTCTATAGACATGGGTGGTTGTGACATTGTTCTCAGTGTTGAATGTTTATGCACTCTTGGTCCCATTATCATGGATTTTAATGACTTAACCATGCAATTCCAACAGGAGGGACAACAATATAAGTTCCAATGCATCACAACAGGCACAACTGATATCATCAGTTCCCATCGCATGGAAACTATCCTCAAAAAATGTCATTCTAGAATTCTTTCCCAACTCCACTCCATTCATGTTGTTGACATCCTGGCCTCCAATCTATCATCTCCCTCGACCATGTTTTTTTTATCACTCCAAAAACACTTCCCCCTTCCCATGGATTGCATGATCATTCCATCCCTCTCATACTGGGAAGTATTCCTCCCAATGTTCTCCCTTACCTTAATCCCTTTACCTAAAAGAATGAAATTGAGAAAATTCTTCATGAATTTATAGAAGTGGGTGTTATCCATCCCAATACCATCCCCTATTCTTCCCCTATTTTCATGGTACTCAAGAAATAAGATACTTGGTGCATGTGTCCTGATTTTTGCACCCTCAAAAAAGTCAAAATTAGAGAAAAATTATCCATTCTAGTCATTGATGAATTCTTGGATGAATTGAGTGGTGCTCATTAGTTCACCAAACTCGATCTACATCCTGGCTACCACCATATCCTTATGAAATAAGAAGACATTCCCAAGACTGCATTTTGAACTCATGAGGGTCACAATGAATTCTTGGTAATGCCCTTTGGCTTGTGTAATTCTCCCTCCACTTTTCAAAGTCTTATGCATCATGTCTTCCTTCTTTTTCTCTATCATTTGTATTAGTTTTCTTTGATGATATTCTCATCTATAGTAAAAACTGGATATCACATCTCTCTCATGTGAATCAATTTCTCCATCTACTCTCTAAGAACCAAACTGTCCTCAAAAAATATAAATGTGTAATGATCCCAAGCCAAATTCTGTCTTGGAATCACTAACTACTACTAATTTATTGAGTTATTAAGTGCATACAAGATTCATCAACACATGGATATCACAATATATTCAAGATGTAGAAGCACAAGAAAAGATCTGACCTTTTATTATGAGCAATGTAAGATCAATACAATAGATGGCCGATCTGGTATAAACCTCAGATGGTCGTACAAGCAATAGATATGAGCTGCTACAAAATGCTCCCAACAATAAAAAATAAGCCTCCAAAGGCTGGATATACAATGAAGACTAAATCAATCAGATCTGAGCCNTGGAAAGTGCCACGTCCTGCTAGAATGTTGAAGCCCTCAATAATTCTGCCCTGCTACCAAAAGTGTGCAATCATCCTGAGAAATATGCCAAATGATAGATCGGGCAACTGTAACGATAACCCAGATGTGCAAATTCCCAAATCCACTCTCAAACCCCGTAGATCCGAATTCCTCCACTGAATGGTGTGCCCCACTAGATGACTGAAACCCTAGCTAGTTCATCCCTGATGAAGCAGGCCTCCAAATCCTCTGAAACTCTCCAAGAATATAGATCGGGCTATGAGAATCTCGTGGGAGAAGTTTCGGACTCAGATCTCAAGCAAATATCCCTAGATATGAGTTTTACTGAATCACAAGACATCCCCTATGGCTCCAAGACATCCCAAACTGCAGACAAATGTAGAATGATGATAACCCTCCAGAAAATCTCTCAAACTGATGGTCCTACCCTTGCAAACAAAACCCAAATGTCAAAATGTCCCCAGGCCCTCAAGATAAGCTAGATCGAACCTCCCTCTAGATGATGGTGCGCCCTTGCTGGAAACACAAGAACAGTACGACCTGCTACCTTCTAAAGCACTAGATGGAGATGGCCTGAGACTAGAATGGTGTGGAGGAGTCTTTCATCCCTAAGACCAAGCTGCAGAACAAGGTGAGTGTATATTTCACCACTAAGTT
>JASDQU010314428.1:0-13438 GCA_032191745.1 Picea mariana
CATACTCATGAATTTGCACAACAGATCATTTATATTTCTTCAACTGGTAATTTGAATCAACAGTTCATCATCTCGTACATAGAAACAATATGTATTATCTGTTTCTGACAACTTGCTTCATTACATTCCTTATTCATCTACATGTTCTATCGCTTATACAACATCCCTTATAAAGAAGGTGAGCCGATACTATCAATATCTAAGGATAAGCATCAAACAATTTTAAAAATATTACAATTGGTATTTACATTGAATCTCTAGGGATGGACTCCATCCTCATGACACGAAGTGCATGAGTGATGGAGTCTATCGTGATATGGAAAACTGATTTGGAGGCTTCGGTCCAGCTGCCTTCTCGAAATCTCCATCGACATACTCGTTCAACAAGTGAATTATGGAAATAGGGGTTTGGTACCGGAATACACACAATCGCGAATCTGAGTACCGAATTAGATACACAGGCAATACTAGAATAGCACATGACTTGGTATTGGAATGGATGCGGAGCAGACAGTACTAGATCAAAACTGCTTTGGGTACCAGAAGGCTGAGGTACTAGAATAGACTGTAGCTTGTAGTACCAAAATGCTGAGGTACTAGAATAGGCTGTAGCTTGTAGTACCAGAATGTTGAGGTACCATAATAGACTGCTTAAGAGTCAAACGATTAGGATTATACAAAATCAAACATTTTAATCGAATTAACTCAAGAAAATTAATCAAAACATGCCTTAATCATAAGTTACCTCTTATGTACATGAACAAGGTCATCAGGTATGTTTACGGAGGAAACAATCAAGTATAGGCTTATAACATAGGAAAAATAGGCTCGGATACAGGGTAATATAAAGTATTATAAGTGTCAAAATGGAGACTCAACATTTCCCCCATGCTGAAGTCATTGCATGTCTTCATGCAACAACATCAAAACTGATACTCAAAAACTTTCTGCAAGATTGAATCATTCTTTGTCATTTCTCTGGCTATAGGATGTTAAAACCAGAAGCTTCACTCCTCAGTTCCTTCTTAATTACTCTAGTGTATTGGATCAATCGTAAGACTTTGTTGAGTTTAGCAAAGACCTCCGCATTATGTCATTTTAATTATGCATTTTCTTCTTTGATGTGTCTATCCAATACCTGGTACTCTTTAATTTCTTGATTCAGCTTCCTGATCTTTATTATCAATTATTTGTTCAGGGATTTGTCCGGACTAGATGTGGTTGCTTTCTTAGTCACCTCCTCTCAGGCTTCCTTTTCCTTTCTCAGACCCCTCAAAGTTTCTATCACCAACCCTTCTATCTCACTAACTGTAGCTCCATAGCCACTTCATTTTTCTGGAGAATTCGGGATATCAATGGGTTCTCCTTGAAGAGAAGGAATATTTGGAACTGTTATCTGCTTGGCCATGCTTCTAGTGGTCCTTTGTATGGGAAGTGAGACTTCATTAGATTTGCTGATATGGGTGGAAGTTTCCTCAAACAACTTCCTCTTATTCATATTAATAACAATTGTAGGCCTATGCACTTGTTTCTCCTATGTAGATTTGATTTTTATCTTGAAGGCCCGAGGTGTGGGTTCTGGAGTCCGCCTCTGCTGATTAGTCCTTATATTCTAGGATATTGAGGTGTAGGTTTTGGAATTTGTTTCTTTCATGCCTTCCCCCTTTTGAGATTTTCTTTGTTTCCACTCGTCATCTTAGGAGTTTCTTCTAACTCACTAACCAGTTTTTGGGGAGACATAGTAACTACCTCATTGATCTTTTCCAATTCCTTAACTGATTCTGGAGGGGTTTCAACATTTGCCTCAGAGATAACATGTGAAATCTCATGTTGATCTATCTTCTTATTCTTTCATTTCTTACTATGTGACAGTTGATCTTTAGGACTCGGGACTGAGATAGATACTTTAGACTGGGCATGCTTCTTCTTCTTAGATGTGGTGGCCCCTTTCGGGATTCGTTCTGCTAGCATATTCTCTTTTTGACCCTTTTTCTTGCTCTGCATGTTGAAGTCAGGGGTCTTCTCCACTTGGCTGGTTGGTTCTGGTGATAACCCAATGGTTGATTTAGGATCACTATCTGATCATTCCTCTAGCTCAGAATCTTTCTTCTGTCTTTTATCTTTTTGAACCGAGATAGGACTTATTTTCTGAGATTGGGTGGCTTTCTTCTTTCTAGATGTAGTAGGTTCCCCTACAACAGACTTTTCTGTCTCTAATCTCTCAATAGGCTGGGATGAGCTAGGTGTAACCGTGTCTTCTTTACTCCCTAATGCCTTCCCTCTGTTTGTCTTTGCCTTTTTCCTTGACCCCTCACTGTGTATTCCTGCTTCCTGTGCCTCTACAGATTTGGACATTCCTCCCTGAGCAAAATTCTATTGGAGTAGTTGCTTCCAACTACCACCTTGTGTCCTCAAGGCATGGACAACCAAAATTTTTATCAAGCCATGGTGATGAAGGCTAGTTTCAGGTTTCTTGGAAGCTGATTTCACTCCTCTCACCATCTTATTTAAACTCATCCATAGGAAGTGAGGAAAATCAATTTGTGGCCCTTCCTCAAAATGTGATAAAAGTTTCAAATGATAAATGAAGGTTACAGTATACCTCCCTTCGCAAGTGAGAAATTTCCGCTTTGATGTAGCTTCGAGGGATGCCCTTAGTCCAATTAGGGTCTTGATGTTCTGGCTTGAGGAATTTCTGACAAAGCTTCTTGTCGACGATCACCCTCTTGAAGTATTTTTCTCCAGCCACAAGGAGGCCTCTAGCTTCTGCTATGGTGGCCTCCGTAATTGTCAACTTCATGTCTCCAAACTACACACTTTCTCCATCATATGTTTGCGCAAAAGCAAGAGAGATTCCTTCATAATGGCCTTTAAACTTTTCCAAAAATGGCACCCAACCGGCCTGTTCATATTTTTCCTTGCAAGCTTGATATTTTGTTGTTTCCCTGTATAATTGAAATATGGGCTTATGCATGTCGACCCCCATTCTAGCTTAAAATGATTCCTTAGGGCGTATGAGGCACAAACAGAGGATCAAGGTTTGAGTACCGGATAGACGCAGACTGTGATGGAGTACCGGATGGGGAAAAATATGCAAAGATACAAAGGCACAGGATCACAGTGTGACTGTAGGTGGTGTGACAGTAAAATGGTAAATAACACTCATCTGGATGGAAGATCCATCTAGAGGAGAATTTATAAATGGAGAATTGGTTTACAATGGTCACGTCAGTGGTAATGATGACATGGTAAGGCAGGTCGAATCCACTAACGACTTACAGACTTGTCGTCAGACCATATTCACGGGAGTGTTAGATAATGATGAAAAGGGATGTGGTCATTATGATCGAGACTCGTGCATGTGAAATCGTCTGACATCATCATGATCATTGTTTGATATGCATAAAGATATGGCTCGAGTCATTCATATGGCACGTTAGTGAATCATGGGATTATGAGGTTTATTTACCAAATAGACAGAAAGGCATGAATTTGATCGTGTGAGAGACACAATGACCTCGTACTCTCAACATTTCGGGAAGTAGGGATGTTTTCTTCATACAGGAATGTAGACGAGTATTTTATAGAAGTTCATGGGAGGGAGTGTGTCATGATTCGAGAGTAACCATATGTTTAATGCATATCAGTCTAATTTCTTTAATAAAACAAAAAAAAATGTTGAATTTGTATGTCCTAGCACTAAAATTGAGCAACAACTTGGAAATATGATTAGAGCTACCAATCACCTTATTACTAGTACCGTATCACCTGAGTACCATATCACCTAAATGCAGAGTTATGGTCAGTACCAGAATAACACAGGGTTCCTTCTTTAGTATCGAATGAGCGCAAAAATGACCATTGGTGCTGGATGGGCACAACAAGCTGGTTCAATGCCGGAATAGCACAAGGTTCCTTTTTTAGTACAGAATGTGATCTAGTACCAGATGAGCATAGTGAGATGGTTGAGTATCGAAATAGTGCAAAAATGACCATTGGTACTGGATAAACACAGAGGAAATCATTGGTATCGAATAAGCACAGAGGTGAACATTGTATTTTGGTGCTTGAAGATATTTTGACACAGTATCTGGTGGCAGTGCCTTGTAGAAGTAGCTGGTGTTCTGTGATCTGATTCAATTGAAAAACCATGTAGATGGAACAAATACCAACACTTAGGAATTCTGAGTTTGCATTGGAATAATGCAAAAGGAATTTGGTGGTTGGACTCCAGGTTCTGTGACAAGAGGGTATTCTGGAATTGGATGACCAGTTGTTTGAGATTTTTTAGAACCCTCCTCTTTTGGAACCAGGCTGATCACTACTCCTGTTGGCACTTCCTTTTTATTACAAAAATAATAATAATCCTAAATACTACTTTTCTGTGGATTTTTATCGAGCCCAGATTAGTTAATGCTTGCCGGTATTTTCAATTTTAAAGAGTCTGAAAAACTTAAAGAAAACTCTTTATACCATCCCCTGGATTTTTCTTGAGCCTGGGCCAGTTCCTGCTCGCCGGTGTTTTCAATTTTAAAGAGTCTGAAAAACTTAAAGAAAACTCTATATATTGTCCCATGGATTTTTCTCAAGCCCGGGCCAGTTCCTGCTCGTCGGTGTTTTCATTTTTAAAGAGTCTGAAAAAATTAAAGAAGCCTCCTTCTGGTAAATGTCCTCCTCATTCATTTATCTACATGAGAACACAACCCACTTTTTGTTTTTGTTAGTTATATTAGAAAAATAAAAGAGAACTTCTATCTAATGACATACCTATATACATAGCTAAATTAATTCATGCAATTGAACTTAATGTGGTAGGTCAACAAGAGGAGAAACCCTCTTGCTTACTATTTGCATTTCAGAACTCTGAAGAACATTTTTGACAAAATCCTGTTTTGATAGAGGCTTATGATAAACCTTCAGTCGATGCCCATTTACGACAAAGGGAGTTTGATTTTCATCAATGGTCTTTATCCTTACTGAACCATTGTCATAAACTGTATCAACCACATAGGGCCCCAACTATCTATTAGACAATTTACCTTTAAAATTTTTGAATCTACTATCATATAGGAGGGCCCAATCACCTTACTGAAAGGACTTCTTTTTGATGTACTTGTCATGCCATTTGGTCCTTTACTCTTGTATAAGGGTGGTTCTTTGTAGAGCATCCTGTCCAATCTCATTTAATTGTAATAGCCTCTATTTTTGAGCTTTGTTTAGATCCATCCCTAATTGTATGGCAGTTCTGAATGTTTTTACTTGAAACTCTATGGGAAGTAGTACTTGCTTCCCATACACCAACTCATAAGGTGTATGGCCTGTTGTATTTCTCCAAGCTGTCCTATAGGCCCATAAGGCCTCATGCAACCTATCAGCCCAGTCTTTGTGATGCAACTGAACAGTCTTGGTGAGGATAGCCTCTATCACTTTCTTGGTTGATTCCACTCGGACGTTTGCTTGGGGGTGATAGGGTGAATATTTTTTGTGTTTGATCTTGTACTGTTCAGTAAGAACCTTGACCAATATTGAGGTGAATTGTGTTCCTTGGTCAGTGACTATTTCCTGAGGTACACTGAAACAAGTGAAAATTTATTCAAAGAGAAAGTCTACAACAGATTGTTCATTGGCTGAATACAAAGCCTTCGCTTCTACCCACTTCATTACATAATCCATGCAGACTAAGATGTACTTTTTCTTGCGAGACATGGGGTTGATAGGTCCTACAAAATCCAAAGACCATTTTTCAAAGGGTTTGATCACTACTTGGGCTTGGAGAGGCATTTCATCGACTACAATAGGTTTTCCCATTCTTTGGCAATCATCGTAGCTGGCCACATATTTCTTTGCATATTTAAAAATGGTTGGCCAATAATAGCCAGCCTATAGAATCTTGTATGTTGTCCTTTTGTCAACAAAATGGCCTCCACATGGGCCATCATGACAGGCTCTAAAAATATCCTGCATCTCATCCTCCCAAACACATCTTCTGATCACCAAGTCAGGTCCAGTTCAGTATAAGCAATCATCATGCCACATGTAATTGGAACTCAGCTGGACAATTCTTTGTTTCTCTCGGGAGGACATACTTTGAGGTAGATTTCATATTACAAGATAGTTGGCTACATTTTCATACCAAGGGGTGTAAGTAGAAATAGCAAATAAATTCTCATCCTGAAAATCATCATCTATTGGAGTATTGTCACCTATATGAATAAGTCTAGACAAGAAATCAACAACTAAATTATCTTTTCCAGGCCTATAAATGATGGTGATATTGAATTCTTGTAGTAATAACAACCATCTAGTTACTCTAGAATTTGTAACAGGCTTGTTCATTAAAAATCTGATGGTTGAATGGTCTGTATGCACAAAGACTTCATATCTTGTTATATAGTGTCTAAACTTGTTGATGGCATGTACTACTGACAAAAAATCTTTTTCCGTGATAGTGTAATTTACTTCAACAGGTGAAATATTCTTGTTGACAAAGTATATAGAATAAGGAATCTCTCCTTCCCTTTGTCCTAAAACAACCCCCAAAGCGGTATCTGAGGCATTTGTGCAAATATGGAAAGGAAGAGACCAATTTGGTCCTCTCAAAACAGGGGCACTTGACAGCTTTGTTTTCAAGATTTCAAAGGAGATTTGGCATTGTTCATTCCAACAAAATTCAACATCTTTTGTCAACAGTTTGAATACGGGGGCAACTAGGTTTGTAAAGTTTTGAATGAACCTCCTATAGTAACCAGCATGCCCTAAGAAACTTCTGACTTCCTTCTGGGAACTAGGGATCTTGATTTGGGAAATAATGTCAATCTTGCCAGGGTCTACTCTTATTCCTATACAGAAGATGTGGTGACTTAGAACAATTCCTTCAGTGAGCAACATTCTAGAATTTTCATGACTGAGTGAAAGGTTGGTCTCTTTACACCTAACCAATACTTTCTCCAAATTGTCCAATGCCTGTTGGAAATCATCCCCATACATTGTGAAGTCATCCATCTAGACTTCCACACAGTCATAGGTCAAATCAGAGAAAATGGCTAAGATAGCCCTTTGAAAGGTAGCAGGGGCATTACACAAACCAAAAGGAAGAACCCTATAGGCATAGGTCCCCCAGGGGTAGGTAAATGTGGTTTTATCCTGATCTTATGGTGAAATTTGGATTTGATTGTAATCACTAAACCCATCCAAGAAAGAAAAATACATCTTCCTAGACAAAGTATCCAAGACCTGATCTATGAAAGACAAGGGAAAGTAATCTCTATAGGTAGCCTTGTTTAATTCTCAGAATTCCACACAAATCCTCCATTTCCCATTTTTCTTAGGTATAATAACTAACGGGGAGACCCACTTGCTATCTGATATAGGGTAAATGAAATTGGCTTGTAGGAGTTTCTGGAGTTCTTCTTTCACTATGTATTTCAAGGTTGGATTCATTCTTCTTTGGGGCTGCCTAACATGTATGATTTGATCGTTAGTGTAAATATGATGCATACAGGTGTCTGGGTGGATCCCTTTCATGTCGGAGTAATCCCATGCAAAAGCATCAAATTTCCCTTGAATCATCTGTATCAACTTTTGTTGTTGATCTGTTTCTAAGATAACATTGATATACAAAGATTTCTTAGGACTGATTTCAATATCCTGAACAACTGTTTCTTTTCCTTCATCTATTTGTGAAATAGTGGCTATTGTAGAGGTGGAGGGGTGCCAAATTTCTTGGAATTTAGAGCTAAAGATATGTGTATATTTAGGAAAAGATTGAGGATATTCAATGCATGTTGAATCAACCAAGAATAGACTTAAAATTTGTTCTTCAGTTTTCTCTTGAACTCCTTTTACTTGTTCAAGTGTCAACAAGGGCTGAGTACAGTCCTCCTCCCCATAGGGATTCTCCAACCAGAGAGGAACTTCAGTGGCTAGTTGGGCAGGGGGAAAAAGGATAAGCTTTTGACTTTGAGCGCCATTGGAAATTGTCATCTCTCCAGATCGACAGCTAATAAATGCATCAGCAGTGGCCAACCAAGGTCGACTGAGTACTATTGGATGTCCTGGTTTGGAGGATTTGGGAGGAATTAGTAATAAATCCACAGGGTATTCCCAAGAAACAAAGATAACTATTATATCGTCTAAACTTCATGTTGGGGTGATGGCTGATTTGTCTGCAAGCTCCAACAAAGTTTTTGTTGGTCTTAGGTGATCTAGTTGCAGTGTTTCCATAGTGTTTACCGACATAACATTTATTTATTCTCCTAGATCAGTCAGTGTGTTTGGCAAAGAAACACCATTAATTTCTATGGTTACCACTGGATTTCCTGGATCACTATACTTGGATGGCATATCTGTTATAAACTCTGATAACTGTCCAACCACTTGTATGACAGAAGGCTCCTTCCTCTTCCTCCCTGGATTTTTAATGCAAAGGCCCCTTACAATTTTAGCATAAATAGGTATATCTTGGATGGCTTGTAGTAGGGGAATCTTCACACATTATATGTTTCTAAGTTCAGTTTCTAAATTATTTCCCAGAGGTTCCTTAGATTTCTTCACAAGTAGCCTTTCTGGATAAGGATGAGTGTTTGTTTTCTGAGGTATTTCTGCTGCATGAGAATTGGGAGGAGGATTTTCTTGTTGTACATAGGTGCTTCTTTCTTCATTTAATGGATTAGTCATTTGTTCTTCTCTTTGAACTGTTTGAATATATATTTGTTCTTCTTCTTGATCTATGTGATTATCTACTTGTTGTTTTTCTTGGATAACCACAACATGATTTGTTTTATTTACAACCCTCCTTGATCTTAATTCAATTCAATTAAATGGAGTTGGGGTTATTACATAAGTGGGTACAGTTTGTACTTCAAGGTTTTGTACAGGTTGTGTAGGCCTATTATTCGGATTAGGGATAGGTTGTGCAGGAATAGGGGTAGGCCGAGGAGGGTTTTGAATAGGTGCAACTTGCATTTGTTGCTTCATATTTGGATTCATAGGTAGTGCAAGTTGTTGCTACAGTTGTGGAGGTGAAAGAAGAGCAGGAGGATTAAATCTTGGGAGCAACTGAGAAATATTTGAAGGGTATTGTGGGTAGGTGGGAAAATTTGTTGGTTGAAAGGTAACATTCCCATATGCAGGACCTCTCCATCCTTGTTTCCAAGGTTGGATTCTTGGTTTTTATGGTGACTATTGAGGATAAGACATGGGAGGTACCCATTGTTGTTGTGGATATTGTGTAGTTGGGTCTCCAAACATATTGGATTTTGTTGTCTCCATGGTCTCTTAGGAGGGTAGGATGTTTCATGAGGTTCTCCTCCTCCCTTGAATATGGCTTTAAGTCTAGGTAAACAAGGGCACTCGTTGGTAGGGTGATCCTCTGTACAGAGGCCACATATTTCAATAACATTAAGGGGGGATTCCTTTTCAGGATGCTTTTTCCTACACCGATGACAGAAAATTGCCAAAGCAACATTTTCTTCCTCTTGTTTCCTTTTAATTTTTATGGTATCAAGTTGGGAATTGATGGTGTTTAGGATGTCTGTTTTGAATTTTTCTAATAAATTCCCCAATTCAATCCTAGGAACACCTCCTAATGTGGTTTTAACAATTATGTTTGTAGGATCCCTTCCACTTTTTCCATTTTTGGATTGACTGTGGGAATATCTTTTGCAATACTCTTCTATGTCTGCAAATGGCTTTTGATACACATCCCCAGAACTCATGAGGTTTAGTACTTCAATGCAGTCATCTCTCACACACTTTAGGAAGATAGTCCTAGCTGTACCTGTGTCTAAGGAAAATTGCTTAGTCTTTTGGTAGTTGTATAGGAACCTTTCTAGGTAATATTCAAAGCTTTCTTTCTCAGATTGCTGCATTTTAAATATGTCATTCCTAGCATCCCTAGGTCTACAGTAATCTTGATATTTCTGGAGGAAGGTCTCCTTCATACCATCCCATGACAAGATAGTGTGTTCTCCTAGGCTCATAAACCACCTTAGTGCTGAATCTTTCAATGTAGATGGAAAGAGTTTTAATTTTTGTGCATTATCGGTGTAATTATAACTTCTACATAGTATATCAAATTCAAACAGAAATGAATCAGGATCTTCTGTTGACATACCATGGAAGTGAGGCAGTGAGGACAATGGAATGTTCTTCATGGCAATGTCTCTGGTAATGTCCAGTATGGGGAATCCAAATGTCTCTGTTTCATTAGTTGCATTTCCTTCCTCTTCTACCATATCTCCAAACAGTTTGTAGGGTGGTGGTGAAGCCTCACCACTTAGTGATGGTTCAACCACTGGTTTTTTTGGTATATCTGGTTGTTCCAATGTCTTATGTGGTTCCCCAACAACAGATGCAGCTTCCTCTATTACCACCTCTGTTTCTTTTCCATCTTCGCATTTTGATGGGGTTGCCAATGCTTCCCCTCTTGCTTGTTGTCATATGCTTTCAATCTGAACAATGGCTTTAGATTTAGTGCCTTTGGCTGTTATTTCAATTGCAGCCTTTGATCTTTCTCCTTTGAGAATTTTTCCTGCATGANTTTTCTAGATTTTCTGAAATTTTAGGAGCAATAAATCTACCTTTATTATCTCTATACCTACTCATAAAAGAAATTTCAATAAAAAACACAGATTTCTAACTATCAAAAGTAAGAGGACAACCTGACTTTGGAGCAACCCCACCAAAGTGGATGCGCAGGTTCTTACCTCTCGTCTTACCATCTTCTGTTCGCCCTCAGATTGTCCTTAAATCCAATCCAAACTCATCAAACCAATCAAAAAAATTCAAAAATGCTACCTATTACCATTTACAACTCCCCGACAATGACACCAAAATGTTAGTGTATAAATATGTTCAATATATTACACTCATTTATATGTCAATTCGGGATTCATAATCAAAAGAGTTGCTACACTATATGTGCCTAAAATAGGTAACCTACCTATGTCTATAGTATATAGCTTAAGAAAGAAATAATTAATAACATAACACTCTATTTTTAAGATTTCTGAATACTTCTCACAACTTCAAACTTAGAAGAGAAAACTGATAATAAAACTTCTCAAGCAAAACAATCAATCACATGATTCTTTCTTAGGTGACAAGTCTATTCATTCCAGGCTTATGAATTAGAGAGATGAACTTAAGATCTTGTTTCCTGTAGTAATCAAAAGACAATGATTAACAATCAACTCCAGTCACTATTGAAACATAAATCAATTGTCACTTTGTTCTATTCAAGCAAACCTTCTTTAGTACAAGGAACAATTCAACATGACTGAGAGACTTTATTATGGAACATGAAGATGAGAGATAAAGTCTTATGGTTCTTGTACATACTGAGAACACTACAATCATAAACTCAAAATCACATTCGCTTAACAATCCCACACTTCAAACAATTAAATGTCAACCTACAATATTAGAAAAGGAAAATATCTATTCGATCTAGTATCTGATTACTCACACCAATTTAGAAACAAATGATTTAATGTTGAACTCTTGAAATGGATTTGAAATCATTGACAAAACACTACTATGAAATATTCACACAATCACACAAAGCATATATAGGGAGGTTTACCTTAGTTGGGGCGGTGGGCCCTTGCCGAACCAACAAGCAACCTCTAAAAAGATAACATGCTAAAATGTTCTAATCATACTCAGGAATTTGCACAACAGATCATTTGTATTTCTTCAACTGGTAAATTGAATCAACAATTCATCATCTCATACATAGAAACAATATGTATTATCTGGTTCTGACAACTTGCTTCATTACATTCCTTATTCATCCACATGTTCTATCGCCTATACAACATCCCTTATAAAGAAGGTGAGCCGATACTATCAATATCTAAGGATAACCATCAAATAGTTTTAAAAATATTATAATTGGTATTTACATCGAATCTTTAGGGATGGACTCCATCCTCATGACATGAAGTGCATGAGTGATGGAGTCTATCGTGATTTGGAAAACTGATTTAGAGGCTTCGGTCCAACTGCCTTCTCGAAATCTCCATCGACATACTCGTTCAATAGGTGAATTCTGGAAACATGGGTTCGGTATCGGAATACACACAGTTGTGAATCTGAGTATCGAATTAGATGCATGGGCAGTGCCAGAATAACACATGGCTTGGTACTGGAATGGATGCAGAGCATACAGTACCGGATCAAAACTACTTTGGCTACTAGAACGCTGAGGTGCCAGAATAAACTGTAGCTTGTAGTACCAGAATGCTGAGGTACCAGAATAGACTGTAGCTTGTAGTTACCAGAATGCTAAGGTACCGGAATAGACTGCTTATGAGTCAAACGATTAGGATTATACAAAATCAAACATTTTAATTGAATTAACTCAAAAAAATTAAACAAAACATGCCTTAATCATAAGTTACCTCTTATGTACATGAACAAGGTCATCATGTATGTTTATGGAGGAAACAATCAAGTATAGGCTTATAACATAGGCAAAATAGGCTCGGATACATGGTAATATAAGGTATTATAAGTGTCAAAATGGAGACTCAAAAAAGTTGACTAGTAAAGTGAGTAAAACTAGGAGTTAATCATGGGTTAATTTGTTGCAATAAGAAAATAATAAAAAATAAATTAGTTGCAACTAGAAGTGGAGAATTTACTATTTGTAGCAAAGTGGGTTAGAAGTGGACAAGTGGTTATAAGTGGGTTATCCCTAAAAGAAGGAAAGTGGGTTAAGTTGGTTAGAAGGTAACCCCTTGAGGAAGCTACATGGAAGTATAAATAAGAGAGCAAGGCTCTCCTATTAGCACCTATTAAGCACATTGAATATTTATTATTGTGTAAGGTTTATTGCAGGTACTCATTGATATATTTGAAGTTGCGCAAGTCTGAGGTAGCACGAGGGGTTGACGGTGAAATTTTTGGAATTACAGAAACTAATGAAAAAACCCTAGTTTTTGAGGTGTATGAGGGTTGCAATGGATTAGGGCGTGTATGTACATGGGCTAGCAGTATATTAGGGTGCGTACATGAAAGAAAATCCCTAGAAACTTGAGAATATGAAGATGTCGGGTCTCTAGAGTCTGAAATAAAGCTCCCAGGAAGGTCTACAGTCATTAGGTACATCAGATCTATCTACTAGTTCAAAAGGTATGTCTTATTTCTATGAGTGGTTGGATTTTGTTGTATACATGAGAAATGGTTATGGAGGTTTGAGAATTTTCCCTAGAGATATTAATGGCTCCATGGGACCTTCTGTATAATTCATATCTACAAAAATATAGTGTTGGTATAATCAATATTTATCATTGATATATCTTGTTAGTGTTGAGGCACATCTTGTATTTCTTGGCATATGGTTAAGGGTTCTTGTAATACATAGTTGAGAGCTTGTATTTGTGAAGTGGTTGATGTATTGAAAAGATGAATATCAGAAAGGGTTTAATGTCTA
>JASDQU010314431.1:2911-13500 GCA_032191745.1 Picea mariana
GGTTAGAGTGTTTCCCAAGATTCTTGGTGTATGTAATTTTTCTAGGACCGATCCTTGTACTTATTTGATAGGGGAAACTTCCATATGTTCTAATGGCTCTACCTCCATGTGGTGTTCATCGGTTGGTGAGGTATCGACCAAAATTTAAGGGACAATAACATGCTTAATAATTACTTGGTGATTAACTGTTGAGGTGCCTATCTCTGGCTGTTGAAATTCCTCTTTTTGTCCACCTGAACCTAGCTCCTCCCTGAAGATGTCTTTTGGGGTCCCCAAAAGGTCAAGAGGCTCAGTGTCTAAGATAATTTCGACATCATGGTCACCCTGTAGAGGGTTTCGAATTGATGCATTAGGGACTTGGAGAAGATGTTCCCCCTGGTTCTTTGTCCTCTATAATTGGTATCAGAGTTATAAGCGAGATCTCTGATCTCTCTTCATTTTCATAGATAGTTATTATATAAAAAAGGGTATTAGGCACACCCATTTCACTTGGTGTTCTTGGAATCTCATGCTGGGTTGGACTGGTCACCGACGATATGGCCTATGGTGATGGAACTCTGGGATTTTCCAGACCGATAGTTTCCTCCAGTGGGGTTGAATTTGAGCCATTTATCTCCTCTCTGACGTTTATTTGGTCAATCGGGGTGATCCTCATCATTTATACTAGATGATGATCATTCTCTAGCTGCTAGATGACTAACAACATTCCCCTCCTTTGTGCCTTTGTGGCTTCTTCTTCTCTATTTTCTTGTCTAACCCTAAGATCTTCTTAAGCTGTTTATTCTATTGTTTTGACTTACTCATCCATACTCATAGCTTTGAACCTAGTCATGTTTGGGTTATATTTTCTCTGTAGTACCTCCTACTAGTCCTGAGCATATTCTGTAAAAATCTCATCGTCAAACTTATCATGTGCGTATGGCCAACAGGAAGATACTTGTGACGCATGCTAGAGAACTAGGCCTTTAGGGTCATGCTTGGAAAATTAGATTGTCAGGAACTTGTATTATAGCTAGCTCAAACCCTATTGTTTAGCTTGCGTAGTTTCCTTCACTATGAAAAAACCTACAAGGAATCCATAGGGTATGAACGCTTGTTTCTTGTCCTTAACCAAAGTGGTGTTATATCCCTGTAGGATGGTCTGGTAACATATTTCTCCTATGATGAGCTAGTCTGGGATGTGAGAGGGGAGTAAATGTGGTGCATTGGTGGCCCTGAACACCCTGATATAGGTCTTGGTTTCATCTAGGTACCAATGGCCTAATTTTGAAATCATTTTCTTGGCTACTACAGATAGTCTTAGTCATTATTTTTTTAAAATAATGAAATAAAACTGAGCTATGAATTCATTGCAAATGAGAGCATACGATTTCTTGTACCTATTTTCCCACAGGATTTTGAAGTATACATGTACATGTATCTCTGTGATGTGCCAACTCAGATTCATGTCGACGAAGACATTCCTTGCATAGATCACGTCTAGCAGATATGAATCCATGTGAAAAGTGGGCACTTCTTCCTCCTTTGGTGTCTAATCCTGGAATATGCTAGTGCTCAATTTCTTGGAGATGATTGCTCCCCCAGTTGAAGCTACTCCCAGAAATAGCCATAGTGTATTCCAAGGGAATTCATGCCTCTAATATCTTAGTCCAATCCTTTTCCCCGTATAATCGACAAATTAAAGCCATTAAGTAGATATATGGATCCCTTAGATTCGATGTACCATACCATTCGTTTCTCCGATTTGTGAGTTTATTGTCTTCCTTTCACCAGGAGACCATTAATCGGTTGGTGTCATATAATTCATATAACTTTACTATGAAATCTGTGTTCAACTGCTCCTCCAGGTCCCTAATATTGTGATATTTCTGGACCTCTGTCGGGAGAAAAACTCCGACACATACACCATTCTCATCATTGATTAGGCACCTCTGCGTGTCTGCATGATCGATTATCCAACCCAAATTCTCAATTTAGGGAAAGACAGGGGTTCAACAGGATATGATATGCAAGCATGATCGCCAGATATTCAGAAAAAACCTGGTCGTCGAGTGCCCTTACATCTGGGTCATTGTGGGGGATAAAATCTGAGTAATCTTCCCTATTAATTCTGTTGAACAAATCTACCCATTGTGGGAGCATCATATTTGATCCAGTGGTTGCTTCTGTATCTCCAAAAGAATGGGGTTGAGAAAATTCCTTCTTAGTCGGTGTTTTGATGACCGGTTCCACTCTGGGAGAAAATTCCAACTACCTCGCAATGTCTAGAGAATATCCTTCACCAATATCTGCTTCCTTCAATTTTGGTGCCCTTGGCGACCGTCTGGTCATTGGCTTCCTTAGAGGCATTTTTTACTTTAGAGAGAACAACATTAGACACCGTTTTGTAGATAAAATTTCAATACATAAAAATGTGACCGCCAAAATGATAAAATTAATACATACCTCTTCTTTGCACGAGCTCAACCTGGTTTTGAAATTTTGAGAATCAAATGCAACTCTTGAGACACTCTCTTCGCTTCTTCGGCTGCTCTGGAAATGAGAAACTTGTGTGCAAAATGTAGGTGTTCGAAGTTGTCTTAGTGATTTAAATGGAGATAATACTTACCTTATCACATCATTTATTCAATTCGAGGTGTATGTGTGGTTCTACAAAATCTTCCGCCAGATCCGCATTATGATCGATATTTAAATGCATTTGTTGGTTGGCGGCGCAGGTGCAGTTTATAAAGTGGTTCATAAGTGATTTAAAATTCCCATTGTTTGATCGGTGCATGGGGTAGAAAAGTATGCAGAGAGAAACATTAATTGGCCTATTAAATGGAAGAATTCGATCTTATTTTGTGCTGAAAATGTCCCATCGTTCCGCTAATTTAACAGGTGGATCGGGAGTCGACGCTTTTATTTAGACAATGTTTATTGATATCTCTTGGAAAAAAATATTACGCCGATCATACTGTCGTACAATGATGCTGTGGAAATGATGAATTGGAGTGTGACTAGGACACAAGGAAACCTAAGGTGACTCGAGATGAAACTAGGCCATACGAAATGCCTACGCGGAAAAGCCATGTGGCATTTGAGATTGGAGTCTTCGTTTAATTGTGTTATTTGGAATCGAGGATTTTCATTAGATAATTGTTTTAACAAAAAATCCTACCCTGCCGATGTTGAAAAAGTATCAAGGATCGACGATCAACGATAAGTTTAAACAAGTGTTCCTGGATTACCCCCCTTGAAACTTGCCAATGTCGAAAATTCATCGGGGATCGGTGATCAACGCTGTGTCAATGCAAATTTTTTCCATGATTTAAATCTTTGAGATTTCATCGACCTCGAACAAATACATTAGTAATTGGCTATCGAAGGTTCATCATGGCCCATTTCAATGTTTATCCCTCTCATATTTTTCCGACACCGATGGGAAACCGATCATTTCCTGAATCTTCTTTACAAACAACCAACGCAAATATACTCCATTTTTTACTGATGTTGATGATACATAGAATATTGGTGATTATTGTTACTATGTGGTCATTTCACTTGCTCGGATATTGCCAACACCGAACACAAGCTCATGGGTAAGATTCTAGCTTCAAATTCTTAATTAAAATCCCAAGTTCTTTTTAGACACAAATGTTTCACTTTGACAGGTTTAAATAAATCCAAATTGATCGATGATGAGACATGAAAAAAAAATTAGCGATCCCTCCACAATGAACTCAATTCAGAAAGTGGAACAAAATAAAACAAGTGGTACCCAAAAGAGAAAAAAAATCCATAAAATATTTTAGGCTGTGTTGAGCACTCAACAGACTAGCTTGGCATTCCCTGGTTTGACACCCTTTTCAAAATTTAAAATATGCCATTAACAAAGATAAGCCACTCCAGGAATTCGATGTTCAAGAGTTTTGGAACGCATAATATTCATATCTCCTGGAGGCCCGAAGTCATTAACCACCACTTATGCTAATTAACCAGATATTAAGACTTTAATCATTAAATATTTTGAGAGTTTGGGAATGTGAATATTGAGATTGAGAATCTCCTAGAGTGACAATGTTGCGAATTGATGTGGTAGTTCATGATGCACTTCAATTGTCCAGGGGTCTGACACTTCGACGATTCATAGAAATGTTCTCGCTTCAAGTTGAAATCCCCTGGAGTGCTAAACTCCCAGAGTCATTAACCATGTTTTTATTAATTAACCCATGATTTATCCTTTAATCATTTGGCGTTTTGGGAGTTTCTTCACTTCGAATCTTTTGGAAGCTATGTTAAATCTCGATCAAAATATCTGAGAGGAAATTTCCTTGGAGTGACGTGGCGGCTATGACTTCATGATAGATGACATGTCATGAAAAGAAGGGTGACATGTGTCACTTGGAATGGGGAAAATGGCGTGCTAAAAATGATCGAAATGAGTGCCATGTGTTGGTGACTTATGAATGCCACGTGTCACCATGGATGAATGCTACGTGTCAACATAGATGAGCGCTATGTGTCTCTATCTCTTCAGGATTCACGACTTTCAAACACAAAGCATGTATAACTCCAACTTCCAAGAGGACCAGACTAGCAGAGTGACGTGGCACTTTGGGACATCGACTCTTCGTCTCTTCGGGAGTTTCTGAATGTTGAGTATGGATATCTCCCAGACAAATGACCTCCCAGAGTGATGTGGCAATTCAGGGCTCCGGTACTTTGGGGGTTCACGATTGTCTTAAAGTAAAACATCCTAGATGGATGATCCTCCAGATTTGACGTGGCAGTCTGACGTCATATCATTTACATGCCATAGAAAGAAGGGTGACACGTGTCACTCGAAAATGGGTAGATGATGTAACCAAAGGTGTTTGAAATGAGTGTCACGTGTCATCATCATGACTGATTTCCAGGTGGCATGTGCCACATTTAATCTTGAGGAAGGACCTGTGTGAAAGGAATTTAAGCACTTCAGGGCTTCGACATTCAGCACTTCGGTTGACGTGGCCATGACATCATTGTCGCTAATGTGGTGCCGACGTTTCAACATTCAGTATTTTTTGATTACTGTGCTTGGAAATCCTCAGAGGACAATCGCTGAAGCAATGCAACAGTTCGACATTTGAGAGTTTTTGACAAAGATGAGCTTGAACGTTTCGGTGCCAAAGTTGCGGAGTGGCTTATGTGTAACTCTTGCGATTAAACCTCATGCAATTTCTAGAACCTTGAATGTGTGAGATACATTGATCTGATCGGCCTGTTGGATCTCCGTCGTTGAAATTTAACTTGTCTATTTTCACAATCCAGGCCCAAAAATGATGACTCCAAATTGTCGCGTTCTCCAAATTGTTGCGTTCTATTCACGGGCGTTCCCTATGGAAGATTACTATGCATACAAAGGACTTGGTGGTTTTGGATGTCTCCTATGCACAAAAAATACTTGGTGGACTTGTTGCATGCTCAATCAATGACAAACATGATGAAAAGTATTTCGAACCAAATCATGACATGTAATTATCCTTCCAGAAAATAGAAACATTTTGCACAAAGAATCAATCAAGAAAGATAATGATAAAAACCAAGTCATTTAGAGAGGGAAATTGACTTAACCAACTAGAAGTGGAATAATTTTTATGAAGGCATAGGGAAAAGAGGGAGGAGAGGTAGGGGTGTAGGCTTAGGTATCAACATTGGCTCCCACTGGGGATAACACTTCCTTGTGAGGTGCTAATAACAACAAATAAATGCCTTGGAATCAAATAACTTTCTCCCACCTTCCTTCTCTTACCTTTGTTTCTGTCTTCCAGCCATGTATATCTACTACTGTCTCTCATCCATGCATCTTATTGAACTTAAAACTGCAACTACACACCAGTGCCTTTGTTGGGATATGGAGTCTTTATTCACACACAAACTAACAAAAATCAAATGCATGAATGGTGAGCTTATTCAAACGAAAATGAAAAAGGAAAGAAACTATGGTACAAGAGGGACCTTCCCTTAGTCTTTCAAGAAAAATAATGTTTCAGGGAGCGCACATTTACCGGGCCTCCGAAAATTTCAGTATCATCCAGATTGTGTAAGACAAATGTGTTATTTTCCAAAACCTCAACCACCTTAAGAGGACCAAAACGGAGGTTATCAAACTTACCATGCTTGGAATTTTCATCCCTTCTGGCATCCCACCTCAGGACTAGGTATCCTTCTCAAAAGATCTCCTTCTTGGTTTTCTTATCAAAAGTTGATTTGATTTTACTTTGGTATGCTTCAATGATCTAACTCAATGTTTCTCTCATTTTTTGAACCTATATAATCTGAAAGATTCTCCTCTAGATATCATTTGGCTCCTCCATTTCTTCCTGTAATAATTTCAAAACTTGTAGACCGAGCTAAGTGGGGAAGACAACATCTATCCCATAGACTAGCTAAAATGGTGAGGTTCCCAAGGATTTCTTTGTGCTAATCCTATCATCCCACAAGTCAACTTAATTTTAAATTCCCAAAATTTCTTGTTTTCATTCAAAAATTTCTTGGTAATCTTAATGAGAGTCTTGTTTGATGACTTAACCAACCCATTTCCCTGAGGATAATAGGGCATGGAATGTGCCAATTCGATGTTATGGCTACCATAGAAGTCCATCATGGCTTTGGACTTGAATTCTTGGGCATTGTCTATTATAAGATTTCTAGGGTAGCTAAACCTCGAAAAGATATTGGTTTCCAAAAAGTTCATAATCACTTTGTCGGTAACATTCCTAGTGGGAACAACCTTTGTTATGGATCTAACCCCTCATGTAGGTAGAATACTATATTTCCATGTAATAAATGTCAATATTAATAAGGCCTAGCAATAAGGAAGAATGAGTCAAATGTAAGAAGACCTAATAGAAGCTTCCTCTTATAGAAGGATCTTCCTCTAGATTGTTCTTTTGGATATAAATATTTAGTATAAATAGGAGTAGAGGGTATGAGATGTTTTGTATTGGATATTATTGTAATAGATCTCTGCTCTACTGGAGGTTGTCTCCTCGAAGAGGAAAGTGAACATTTCTCTCAGTAATCAAAGTTCTCTTCCTGGTGTTATTCCGGTATTATTATGGTATTATTGTGGTTAGTTATGGTTATATCATTATTTATCTGCCATTTCTAGATAATTATTTCTATTCTACATACTATTTTATATTTCGAGTATTACAAGTGGTATCAGAGCACCTTCCTTGACTGAAAATTGTGGGTTAATTTTTTTCCAGGGTAGAGACGTATTCCGACGTTTTTAAGCTACAAAGATCCGTCATTATGTGCATAAACCTGTGGTTGGGGATTCATACACATAGGAAATACAAGTGGTACTTAAGCACACATCTCTTGACCACCCTTGTAACCCCTTTTGGTACCCCTTCGAGTGGTAACACATCAGACAACACCTGTATACGGATCAAACTAGATCTCCTGAAGCCCTCCATACATAAACCGATTGACCGCCTGATTGCTATAGTGCCACAGAGAAAAACAATCGTGAAGATAATCTCTAGTACCTAGGTAGTCGGGTAGTACGACTAAGGGCATGGTCTAGCCTCCTTAGTTGGTTCCTTGAGATATTTGGCCAAGTACTATTGTTGGACCCTGCACATATATCTGAGAGATATAGCACAGGGAAAAACCTTGTTTGTAGAACCCTTGAATAACCTAACCCTTGGGATAGAAACCAAAACTGAACAAACAATATCTATTGCCATGCAACTGTGTCTCCTGCATTTGGGTTGTGAAATTACTACACATTTCTTCTTGTTAAGCATTTGGGAATTTCTTCACTGCAGTATTCTTAAGATTGGAGCATAAATCCACAGTAGTACAAAAAAAATTCTGGATCCAGTTGGCACCATTATTTGATACCTATTATGTTGGATTCCTCTCTTCTCCCTTATCACAGTCATACCTATAATTTTTCAACAATTTTTTTTTCTCATGGACCCGACCGCCTTCCAACACCCTTATTTGGGATTTACCCCATTGGATTCCACTTGTTGCCCTGATCATTGTGATATAATTCACCCATAACCCATTTTATGTGTGGTCCCACCTGCTCCTTTTTGTGTTCCCTCTTCATCATGGCCCACACCCATGGCCAAGACTTGGAAGCTCGCTTCAATTCCTTGCAATCTAATTTCACAGAAACCCAACAAGAAGTGAGACAAATCAGTGACAATGTTTCCATCATCGATAAAAACACACATTCCTCCATCGACGCCAAAATGGAGGACCTCAAACAAGACCTCGCTATCCATCTTGAATCCTTCAATACCCAGTTTGTCTCCTTCACTATGATGATTTGCGCCAAGATGCATATCCCTACAGATATTCCCTTATTTGACCCACCACTTTCAGTGTGACCTACACCTTCTGCGTGTGGATGTGACCAAATTTGATGGCTCGGATCCCACTTGCTGGGTAAATCAAATGGAACATTATTTCTCTTTGTATGGCATTACATATGATTTGGCCAAACTCCAGTATGGTGTTCTCCATCTAGATAAAGAATGTTGGCAATGGTGGAAATGGAGAAAAAATGCCTACCAAGGGTATGTGGCTTGGACACACTTTGTGGCAGAGATTTATGAATCCTTTGACACTGACACCAACCATTTAGGCCATTTGACAAACTTGAAACAATCTGGCATAGTGGAAGAATTATAGCCTCTTTTGAGCAATTGGATTTCCATACAGAGGGCATGTCTAATGCTTTTTTCCAAGAATGTTTTATCAATAGCCTTAAGGATGAGAATTGTTCCCATGTCCTCATGGATCATCCTCAGAGTTGGGTGGATGCTACTAAAAGAGATAAGGAAGGAAAACAAGTTGTCTCTTCTCAAAACTGAAAACACTCCTTTATTCCTCCCACTAAACTAGTCACTCCCACTCCTCCTTCTACTCCACTAAAAATCCAAAAATTGACTAGGGAATAAATGGCTGATTGCCAACTCAAATGCCTTTTTTATAATTGTGATGACACATATTTCATGGGCACAAGTGTAAGGAACACATTTTTTTTATGTCCATCTCGAAGGATGTTTCAAAAGATGATGTTGAGGATCCTCTTGTGGCCGTGTCAAATGAACCCAATGACATGACCCCTCCCTTCGACCCCCCTGAAGTAGAACCAATCATTTCCCTAAATTCTCTCATTGGATTCTCTGCTCCCCAAACCCTCAAGATATTTAGCTACATTAAGCATAGGAAGGTCATCATTCTTTTTTATAGTGGAAGCACCCATAATTTTATTCATCGATGCATTTCCCAAGAAACTAATTTCTATATTCATGCAGTCAATAATTTCAAATCATGATTGCCAATGGCAAGTCCATGAAATGTGGAGGGCGTGTGAAAATGTGCGTCTCCAAATTAGTCAGTACCACATGAAATCTCATATGTTTTCTATTGACATGGGTCGTTGTGACATTGTTTTGGGTGCATAATGGCTAAGGACTTTGGGTCCCATTCTCATGGATTTTAAGGAATTAACCATGCAATTCGAATAGGATGGCCAACAATATATGTTCCAATGCATCATCATTGGTTTCCCAGAGATCATCAGTTCCCATCTCATGAAAAATATGATAAAAAAAGGTCATTCTAGCATTATTGCACAACTCCATGCCATTCAAGCCACTAAGACACCCTCTGTGCCACAAGACCTCCAATCCATCCTCTCTAAACATCAAGTGGTTTTTTCCACTCCTCAGGGACTCCCTCCTTCCCATGGTGTTCATGATCATTCCAGTCCCCTTGTTCTCGAAAAGTTTTCTCCCAATATCCGTCCCTATCATCATCCCTTTTCCCAAAAAAATGATTGTGAGAAAATTGTTCTAGAATTGCTCAACACATGTGTTATCTACCCTAGTACGATCCCCCAATCTTCTCCTGTGGTCATGGTCCTTAAGAAAGAAGGTTCTTGGTGCATGTGTCCTGACTTCCGTTCCCTCAACAAACTCACCATTAAAGAAAAATTTCCCATTCCTGTCATTGATGACCTCTTGGATGAATCAAGTGGTGCCCAGTTCTTTACTAAACTTAATCTTCATTCTGGATACTACTAGATATGCATGAACGAGGAGGACATTACTTAGAATACATTTAGAACTCATGAGGGCCATTATGATTTTTTGGTCATGCCCTTTGGCTTGTGTAATGCTCCCTCCAATTTCCAAATCCTCATGAATCATGTCTTCCATCCTTTTTTTCCGTCATTTTGTCTTAGTTTTCTTTGATGATATCCTCATCTATAGGAAAACCTAGACAACCCATATTTCTCATGTGGATCAAGTTCTCCATCTACTCTCTCAGCACCAACTTTTCCTCAAAGAGTATAAATGTTCTTTTGGGGCCTCAGAAGTCGAGTACTTAGGTCATCTTCTTGGCAAGGCCAGTGTCAGGGTGGATCTTAAAACGATTGAAGCTATGCAAAATTGGCCTCACCCAAAGAATCTCAAAAGCTTGCATGGATTTCTGGGTTTAACAGGTTATTATATCAAGTTTGTTAAGAATTATGGAAAGATTGCAACACCTCTCAATGCTCTCCTTAAAAATAATTCTTTCACTTGGACTCT
>JASDQU010314434.1:0-13437 GCA_032191745.1 Picea mariana
ACTGATTATTTTCTGGGCCCACTATGTGGTTCTTCCACGTGTCTCTTATGTGAAACCTCGACACTTCGCGACTTCGCCTTTCGTGACTTAGGGCACTCAAACTTTGAGATTTCACCTTGTGAAACCTCGAAATGCAAAATATGTGGGTGATCCAACGCCTCTGATTTCTCCTGACCGTAACTTCCCTGCTCCTCTGTGAGATCTGACAGCTTCCGCCGCTTCATGACTCCTCCACTGAGGATTCTAACCATCAATTTCCTCCTTGACGATTTCTGCAAAATGAACCAAGTGTTCTTTCTCAAAGCTTGTCCACCTGCAAAACAATATCACTACGCCTTCTTCCAATACTTCAATACAATAAACTTCCTGAGCTTTCTCCAACTCTGAGTCTTAAAGAAGACTCCCGCATGCACTTCTTGTGGCAAATACTTCAATTACTTCAAAGAATTGAAGTCCTTCAACTCTGTGCACTCCCTACAACAGTAGTCCTTCAACACTTTCTCAGGTTCGCAAACTCTGAGACTTTACTTAGCCTATGCATACACTTCACACGGATCCTATGGCTAACTGCACTTCTAAGGAAATGAGAACAAAATCTAACCCTTCTGAGCTTTCAGAGATAAAACTCTGAACTCTTGTCAATGCACTCCTTGCAGACAATTCAACTGCACTCCTTGCAAGAACTCTTGTTCAGATAGAGAAACAATTGAAACTCATTTCCCTTACTCTCTCTTAGATTTCATACATTTAACAAGAAATCATACACACGTAGCATAAGTAGCAAATGCATGACAGAAAGAGTAAAACATTCCTGAGCATAACATTCAACAATGCATACACAGAGAATATCACAACACCATGAATCTGAGTCAAATCTCTTTGTATTAATCCAGAACTTTTGTACATGGGTGTTTTTCAACTACAAATCTCTGCTCTCTTCTCTATGCTCTCCTCTTGACAACAACAATACAACTATACAATGAGGGTGTCTATATATCATTTCCCTCTTGCGCTCTAACTGTCTAATCTAAGCATTAAATTCTATCTACTTACATTCACTTATGCATAAATGCCTCTATCTACTTCAGATGAGAGCGGGACGCTCAAGGTGTGATTGCAATGCTGCTCCTTAAATGTAAGTATGCCACTATTAACTATCCCATTAATTATATGGCACTTTCAAACTTCAAAACATTTCAACAAGAAATGTGTTGGTGCTTATCTAACTGTCCTCCACATCCATGTGCACTTGCTACCTGTTGGCTATGCTTGCACGCCTTGTGATGCTCCTGCATCATGTGGGGTAATTTTAAGGGCCTGTATTTATGCTGGGTCTTGGAGGGTGTTGGATCAAGTACACAAGGTAAAATATCAACCTTGGTTTCATGAGGCTTATCAATTTGGGAATGGTTATCACATGGTTCAGATGGACGATTTTCATCAAAATCATTAATAAACTGAAGAGATATTTGTAGGATCTTAAGAGGAGGATATACAATTTAAGGATTATCATGGTCATCATTTGCATGAAGCAGGTGAAAAAGACTTTGTTTAGCATGTTCAAGAAATGACTAGAGGCAATTTACAACGAACAATATAATGTCTTAGAAAAAACCCAACATTAAGTACTTGTTTTATTCCATGAAGCCTTTTCATACCTATGTCAAGGGATCTCATCTTCGGGCAGTGGAGTCGCCAATGATATTTTGAAATCTAGATTATGCATCCCCAATGGAGTTGCTAGTGAAAATTCAAATTTATGGATTCTTCTACCAGTGGAATCACCTTCAAACTGATTTTTCGATGTGTGGAGTCACCAGAGTAGGAATACAACCAACATATGCCTAAGTGCCTATTTCTCTTCAAACCTTACAACTCAACCATGTCATTTTTTCCTAGGGAAAATTTTTCAATTTCGTCTCGAAAACGAAACCAGAATGTTAGCACTCTGTAATTTTTGTCCGATTGATAGACAAACGACAGAGGTAGCTGTTTAAACCTAATTTAGAGTTGGGCACTAGCCTTCTCAAATCAGAGAGGGATCTCTCATGTCACTTGATATATCTTTGGAAATCAATGGCTAGATTTAGTTTTTTTGGGGGGGTTTTATAAATTTGTTGGCTAGGAAGGGGAGGGACACTTAGGGCTATGGATTCGAAATTCCATAAGTGAATGAAAACAATGATTGGCCGGTAGAACTCTCCATAGGATAAAGGCTAAATGAGGCAATGAATATGAGTTGTAAATCATATTTAAGAAGGGTGTAGAAGGAAATCGAAAACAAATAACTACATCAGAGCATTATTGAAATGAATTCTGACTTAGTTAAGAAGAAACAAACATATTTTAAATTGCTTAAGTTGAGAGCATCATAAAACAAATTCTGATCTTTTTAACTCTCCAATTTAAATATAAGAAAGTACAAATGGAATTTAGGAACACAAGAAACACATACTATGAGAGAAGACACGACTCATATCACCACCATTAGAATCTTTTCATAGAGAATTCAAAAATCTTCTGCATGTATATTCAGTTTCAGCCCCAGAAAATTACAAAGTCCTCCTATTATGGGGTGCATGCCCCTCTCCGGTAAGTCCAACCATTCATTTATATTTTTGATAATATACATAGATAAATTACATCTGAGATTCAAAACGAATCATCTTCCCCAAAGTTCCAAAAATAGACATCAATTACCAAGAAGGAGTAACGTACAACAACTAAATCCTATTTTCTAGGGGACGTTATAATAAAAAAATGACACATTCAATATTTTCGCCTTGAATTCCACATGTCTGTATCATTACAAAGTTCCTTGAAAAATACTTAATTTATCCTGAAATCTATTTCAGATTAGCAATTTTTTCCTTTAAAGTGTCAAGTCAAGAAGGCTGGCTTTCTCCAACACTTTCAACTATTTCATCTTTAACCTCTGTCTTCTGTCACTTTCTCCTTTTCCTTTTGACAACTTTTGTGTGGCGCTCATCTGCGTATCTGTTGATGATTAAATCCTTCATGATGGGATTTAATCCAACCTCTTTATCTGCTCTTGTATCCTCTGCAAGCTTCATGTGAAATTTTGTTGCTAGTATTCGTGCGCCAAGATTTTCTTTCTTTTCCACTGATAAATTTGTCATATTATTTGAATATCCCGACTCACTGGAGGCTGCTTGGTCTGTTTTATCCATTCTCTCTTCTTTTCCAAAAAGAACGAGCTTATCTCCCTTAGCTGTATATGAATTAGAAAGATGATCCGGTTTGTGATTACCCCGTTCAGGAATGAAATGTTAATCGCCCAAAACATAGTAATGTCATCCATGTTTTGAATGAAAGTTGTCATCGAGTGCCAATCATAGGTTACTGATGAAAGTACTAGAAAGGACAATGACTTATCATTTTTGGCTATCAATTTCAAATAATTAGCCTTCGAGTCAATTTTTTGGCGGTGCTTACTTGACATCGCACTGACAAAAAGTACCCAAACAATTGTCCTGAAGTTATTTGACGGGCTGTCAACTTTCCCTTTCCACATGCGATCCTTGGATGTGACATATATAATAATTTTCTGACACATGACATCGAGGTGGGCTTGGGTGGTTTCACGCTTACCCGTTCCCCCCCCCCGATATGTATCTGGTGGCCCCATGTGCCCTTGAAATGAAACCGTGGTATTCTTATCATCCTACCTCCAAGAGATTCACTAACGCATTATTTCTCCCCCTGATATGTCCTACGACCGTCGATCAGCAGTGCCCACTATCCATGACCCATTGGGTCCCATTGAATTCGCATTTCCTCTATATTTATCCCCATCCACCAGATATGGCATTGTTCATTAGTCTATCACTCCTCCATACTGACTTAGCCTCTTCTAAGTCTCGAAGATGGGACTCAATATGAAAATTTTTACAGTGATAACACAGTAGACTAAATAAAAGAGAAGAGAAGCCAAATCTTTGTGGACGTAGCTCAGGAGGGGGTGAACCACGATAAAACTTTTGTTCTATGTGATGTTTCTCACATGTTTACTTTTTGTTAATGATTAGTTTATGAATGAATGGTTAAGCTAGATGTATTAGAATGCATGCATGGGCCTAAATATGAATGAATCCTAGAAATACTTGAATGAATAACAATATTAATGCATGAAGAAGATAGAATACACCCCCAAATCCCCACTCATTCCTAGATTGCAAGAACTTGAGCATTCCATTCACCCATAAAGTTATCTCGGGTGAGACTGTGCAGTGCACTCTGTGCATTGTGTTGCCTTTTGGTTTACCAAGAGGGCCTATAGATTTAGATGGTTTTGTTGGAAACCTGTTGAGATCCGAACCTAGGTCAGCACTAGAAGAGAAAGAGAACAATAACCAACAAGGATACTTGAACACGAATGTTCACTATTGATAAAAAATGAAGATGAAGAAAAAAAAGACACGGCCCGATATACATCTACTATAACATTCCCTTTATCCCATGAAAAAGGATAATAAGGCATAGAATTAATAATTTCATTGGAAGAGGCCTTATCCTCTCTATCTTTCATATGCACATTTCCCCCATCAAGTATTTCAAAAGGGGTCAGTACATTGAGTCTATTTGAGTTGGATGGTGGGTGGTTTCCTGCAAGGTCAAACCGTTAAAGAGATTAGGATACAAATAAAAATAAGTGAAGAATTAAGAGACATAAAAGCTTCTATGGAACAAGAAAAATTTGTAGAAAGTGACTCCCTGAATGGTATTTCCTCCTCCTTRAAAACATCATTGGATGATTTTGAATCGGTGGGCTGCATACTAGGAATGGTTTCACAACCAACACGTTCTTCCTCAATATGGTTTTCCTTATCCAAGAAAAGGTAGATTGTTGTGATAAAAGAGGTATGTCTTGTATGTTGATTTCTTTTCTTGAAGTGAAAAAATCAGTGTGATTGTCTTTCTCCTGCATCATATGAGAATCTAAAATATCTTCCAAATTATATCATGGTCAGAAGAGAGAAGCAAGTCATAAGAATCATTAGAACAAGAGGTTTCAATAAATGACCTATCAACAATAGGAAAAAAATATTTCTCTATGTCACTTGAACTAGGCGAATTTGAAACATAACAACAATCCAAATCAACATAAATTAATTTCAAATCATCCATGTGTGAGGAAGAATTCATTTTAAGTGTTTCTAGATTTTCTTCATTAACAAAGTGATTAGTTTTCAAGTTTTTNTGGTTGTAGGACATATCAAGTGGATCAGCAGTGCCCATGATCCATGACCCATTGGGTCTCATTGAATTCGCATTTCCTCTATATTTATCCCCGTCCACCAGATATGGCATTGTTCGTTAGTCTATCACTCCTCCATACTAACTTAGCCTCTGCTAAGTCTCAAAGATGAGACTCAATATGAAAATTTTTACAGTGATAACACAGTAGACTAAATAAAAGAGCAGAGAAGCCAAATATTTGTGGGCGTAGCCCAGAAGGGGGTGAACCACGATAAAAATTTTGTTCTATGTGATGTTTCTCACATGTTTACTTTCTGTTAATGACTAGTTTATGAATGAATGGTTAAGCTAGATGTATTAGAATGCATGCATGGGCATAAAGATGAATGAATCCTAGAAATACTTGAATGAATAACAATATTAATGCATGAAGAAGATAGAATACACCCCCAAATCCCCACTCATTCCTAGATTGCAAGAACTTGAGCATTTACCCATAAAGTTATCTCGGGTGAGACTTTACAATGCACTCTGTGCATTGTGTTTCCTTTTGGTTTACCAAAAGGGCCTATAGATTTAGATGGTTTTGTTGGAAACCTGTTGAGATCCAAACCTAGGTTATCCCTAGAAGAGAAAAAGAACAATAACCAACAAGGATACTTGAACAAGAATAATCACTATTGATAAAAAATGAAGATGAAGAAAAAAAATACATGGCCCGATATACATCTACTATAACATTCCCTTTATCTCGTGAAAAAGGATAATAAGGCATAGAATTAATAATTTCATGGGAAGAGGCCTTATCCTCTCTATCTTTCATATGCACATTTCACCCATCAAGTATTTCAAAAGGGGTCAGTCCATTAAGTCTATTTGAGTTGGATGGTGGGTGGTTTCATGCAAGGTCAAACCGTTAAAGAGATTAGGATACAAATAAAAATAAGTGAAGAATTAAGAGACATAAAAGCTTCTATGGAACAAGAAAAATTTGTAGAAAGTGACTCCTTGAATGGTATTTCCTCCTCCTTAAAAACATCATTGGATGATTGTGAATCGGTGGGCTGCATACTAGGAATGGTTTCACAACCAACACATTCTTCCTCAATATGGTTTTCCTTATCCAATAAAAGGTAGATTGTTGTGATAAAAGAGGTATGTCATGTATGTTGATTTCTTTTCCTGAAGTGAAAAAATCAGTGTGATTGTCTTTCTCCTGCATCATATGAAAATCTAAAATATCTTCCAAATTATATCATGGTTAGAAGAGAGAAGCGAGTCATAAGAATCATTAGAACAAGAGGTTTCAATAAATGACCTATCAACAATAGGAAAAAAATATTTCTCTATGTCACTTGAACTAGGCGAATTTGAAACATCACGACAATCCAAATCAACATAAATTAATTTCAAATCATCCATTTGTGAGGAAGAATTCATTTTAAGTGTGTCTAGATTTTCTTCATTAACAAAGTGATAAGTTTTCAAGTTTTTCTCCATAGCTCCCTCCTCCATCTATTGTGATGGGAAATAAGAGAGAGGATAATGAGATCTTAACATAACCATCGGTGTGACCCAAAGTGTCCCATTATCAATAGGAAAAACCTCCTCTTGGGCTGCTACAAAAAAATATAAACTTGAATTTATAACACAAGAGTTCTATTTTTCGTCACAAAGAAAAAAAGAGGGAATGGAGTGATGAGAGGATACATATATTTGTTCCGGAAAAGAATTTTATATCTGATCTATATCCCCCACACTAAAGAAGGAACCAGGCATATGAAATTAATCTAAACCATTAGCATTTTCAAATTTTTCATTTAAATCCAAATCAACATGTGGGGAAACATTAAAAGATGATTTAGATTCTTCATCTAGTGGTTCATATGTTTTATTAGCAAGAGAAACTATATAGGAAATAAAATCATTGTTAGAGGGCCTATCATCCAAAGGAATTATACAACAAAGATGAGTAAATCTGATAACAAAATATTCAAGGGATTCATCTTCGTTCTTCTTAATATCTAAAATTTCTGCATGCAAATTATCATAATCATATTTCTCAAAATCATGCAAAAATTCACACATAAATTGTTCGCATGTGTGAATAGAGGTGGCTGACAAATTCTCGCACAAGCTCTTAGCCCGACCTACAAAACTGAGAGTGAACAACCTGCAAATGGTATTTCCATTAGTAATATTGTGAGAACAACAAAATTTCCAGAAATGTAAGGCAAGTTCAGATGCAAATATTTCACTCTCTCCATCAAATGTAAGTTGTGACAAGAAATTTAAAATATTTTTGGGAGGTACACCACCATAAAAACACCTCCATAAAGGGATACGGGATGGATCCATTAGTAAATTTAAAAAAAAATTAACAAGAATGACTCCACAGGCTCAAATTGTCATCTAGCCCTCCTTCTAGCGTCATTTATATTGACGGGTCCAAATGGCCTGTCAAATAGATGAGGGAGAATGCTCGATGGCAGGTCCCAATCAAACCTACTCTCATTTGGTGTAGTGTTTCCTACAGGTTTATGGGCCTCATTTCCACTCAAAATTAAAAGAAGAAAAGGAGAAAAACAACTAACTATCCCTCAAAATTTTCTAAATAATCCTAATACTAAACTAGCTGAAAGGAAACTAATCTAATCCTAACTAATTCTAACCTATCCCAGGAGAAAAAATAGAAAAGTGAGTACAACGAGAGATAATGTCATTAGAATCATAAAAACACCATGTATGTCAATGATATGTGATAGAAACAATGTTGTAAATACACAAACAATTAGTTGTACAATGCATCTATACCATTATTCTTGTACCCACAAGGAAACATGTGACAACATAAACAAACATATAGAGTGCAAAAAGAGTTCAAACAACAGAATCCTATATACTAAACTAGAGGATAAATGCGTAGAGAATAGTCTCCAATACATCCATCAACATCACAGAAAGTAAAAGTAAAAGTACCGTATTTTGTTACAAAGGGAATAAAGTCCATGTTACATCCTATGAGTTCTCTTTTATTAAAAAAGAGAGAGAGTCTTCAGTTCTCATGGTTGTTCGTTTCATTTTTCCCCCAATTTATTTTTTACATTTCGAAAATGTATATGTGGGAGTAACAAATAGAATATGAAGAGATCCCTGTGTGGTTACTTTCGTCCTATGGTAATTTACAAATGATATTCATTAAAAAAAAATCATTGACTTTGCCCATTGGAATTATTTTTTGTTCCTTGAATTTGTTTGGTTGTTTCTGGCTTCAACTTGCTAAATGCGATCATTCTATATTTTTATTATCTATATCATTTTTCTATAGAGTCCTTGTTGGCCTGATTTCATTTCTTGTAGCTCCAGATATGATTGTTTGAAGTTTGCATATCTGGTTCTTCATCCGAATTCAACTTCCACCTATGTTTTTCATTTTTGGACCTTTTATACTCTCAATATACCAACACTTTCCATCCCATCCTATTCTTCTCTTCTTCATATTTCCATCAATCTATCCCGGGCCTAATTTTGTTACTCGTAGCTCCAAATATGATTGTTTGAAATCTACACAGTCCATTCCCCCCCCAAATTCTTGGTATGTTGTTCTTTGCAATTTATGAGATTATTTTTTTTACTCTTTTGACCTGAATACCTCTTCCATTACATTCCTATACTCAATACCTTTCCAACAAGGTATCATGGGCTCAATTCAGACACTTGCAGCCAAAGATATGGTCGTTTAAAAAATGTTGCCTGGATGGTATTTCAGGAAGAGTTGGTTGGGTCGGAAAAATTGGTCGAGTTGGAAGGATATGGTTAGATTAGAAAGATATGATCATAAGGGAGATGATCAGGTTAGGAATGACCTAATCGAAAGAGATGATCATCGTTGGGAGAATATGATCAGAAATGGGTTGATCGGGTTGGAAAAAATCGGTCGGGTCGGAAGGAAATGATCTTCGTTGGGAGGATTTGATTGGCATGATTTATAGCATTTTGGAATGGATAAATTCCAATGATGAACAGGGTTCCAAGATTAAATGTGGTCCCAATGTGCCAAGTGGTAGGTTCCATGTCAACATCCATGTTAGTGCCACATCATATGGCACCAATGATAGGGGGCCACATGGCAGTGAGGTGGCAATGGTGGATGAAAACCTTGAAACTTTAGAAGGCCATAACTTTTTATACGAAGCTTGGATTCAAGCATGGTTACATCCGTTGGAAATATATTGACTAGAAGAATCCAACTATGAGGTTTAGTTAGAGAAAACATTATAATAGAATAAAGGGAAATATCAATAGGCCTTAGGCCTAGGTTCCTAGAAAGAGGGAATACCAAAAGGAGAATCCAATAGATATCAATCCGAAGAGGCTTGGGGACAGGTCTGTAGGAAAGGTGGATACAATATCCTTACAAGCTTATGACATCAGGAAAACAGTAATCCAAGGAAATTTTCTTCTCTGAAATGGGAAACTCAGTAAGGATCAAAGTAAAGGTCCTAGATAAGGATAAAATCTTTGGCCTTATTGCTGCAAAAGTGATAAAAAGAAAAATTTGGATGAGGCTTTGGCAAGACAAGGCTCATGGGAAAGGTCGTTTTGATAGCCTCGAGGGCTACGGACCTCAAGGTAACTAAAAGAAAATTTAATCTACTTCCCAATAAGGAGAAGTTGTGGTGTGAATCAAGGTCAAAGGTGTGGAAAAGGATCAATAGATTCCCCCACAAGATTCTCAAGGATGGAGTGGTCACGTGAAAGAAGTGTCTCTACAAACATGCTCTTGCAAGAAAAAAGAATGAAATCAATGATGCAATTAAAAGAATACTAGTCAATACAATAAAAAATATATTCCCTACCTTTAAACCAACTTATAAGAGAGTGTTAGGTTTATTCAACAATAACATGGTGACTATAGATGAGTGTCCTAAAACTACATGTGCCAAGTCTAAACTCAAAAGAGCAGTCATCTAGTATGAGATTTTGACTTAGAGTTAGAAACAGGTGAGTATAATCTACATGCTAAATGATAAATATGAAACATGAAGCTCAAACATGCCAACAAAAAGAAGATGCATAGTTTGATTTAGCCAATCAAGACATGTAATAGAACAAACCATACAACCACATCAGATCACCAAGAACTTAGGAATCAATGAAAGGTTAGAAGATGACACATCAATTCCATCATACAAATGTCGACAAAAATTGTTGGCATGTTTTTAGAGAGAGGCAGTGTATGCGTGTTTGTCATTGATGGCACGTGTTTGTCATTGATGGTGAAGTTCAACACAATCATATGGCGAAAATCAACATGATCAATAACATAGCGATAATGGCAAGATCAACAGTGTAAGCTCAGAAGGAGGAAAACAGTCAAAGCATGACAAAGGTGGCAAGATCAATAGTGTAAACTTAGAAGGAGGAAAATAGTCAAAGCATGACAAAGGTTTCATTTTGGAGTTTCACAGATCAGGAAATCCAAAGGAAAGAGGTTCAAACTCGCGATATCTAAAATCGCGATAACAATCTTGACCGTTGGAGTCATGGGACACGTGGAAAGCGATTGGAATTTTGTTGAATTGCACATTGGAGGAGTCAACGGAGCATGGTGTGGGAACTCGCGACATGTAAGATCACGAAAATATCTGGACCGTCAAATCATCGAGATCATGGACCATTGATCAAGCATGACGAAGGCTCATGAAGTTGCAAAATCATGATAAGATCTTGACCGTTGATTCAAGAAGGACATGTGGTGAAATCGTGATAATATATAGACCGTTGGTTCCATAAGACACATGGTGAAATATCATCATTTCACTGACTGGAAAGTCAAAGGAGCGAAGTGCTTGTTTGATTGGCAAGTGGTCATATCTCGTGGTCACATTGTCGAGAGATGGAGAGCAGAGCTAGAGAAGCCAAGCGCTATTTCGGAGTTCGTAACATGGAGAGTCGAGAGGACTCATCACAGAATACTCAAGATTCGAAAGTGTGAAATGCGTTTTCGAATAAGGTTGTGGTTACATCTGCAGAAGATGGAGGAAGAAGCTAGCAGTGTTAAGCTCCATCTCGGAGTCTCGACGATCGTGAGTTGGAGTATCGAGAATCTTCATCACAGGAATCACGATATGCGATATCACAATGAGATCTAGACCGTCGGATCATTGGAGATCTCGACCATTGATCAGGATTGATAAAATTCATAATTTCATGAAATATGAAGCACCTTTTGGTGCAACCTGTGGTCACCACCAGTGGTCACGTGAGGGGAAGAAACTAGTAATGCTAAGCTCCATCTCAGAGTCTCAGCGATCACGACTTGGAGTGTCAAGACCCTTCATCATAGGAATGTCAAGATGCGAATTCACAAAATTCAAATTTTGTTTAGCACTCGGTCATAGCTAGTGGGCATATGAGATAAACGCAAAATCCTGTGGATTTAATCCAATGGTGCTGGTTAATTAGAAACTTGATCAAAGGGTTACTGCTTCAACTCACAGGTAATCGATCAGTTACAATTCAATTAGCAGAACTGAATCATGATTCTTGGACGGTTGGCGATTTAGTTGCTGATGCGTTTTCTTAGAGATTCAAGGTGTAACTAAATAGGTGGTATAGGATAAAATGGAGATGCAAGGACTATGGAATGTTGGTTTTTCTGAATGAAAAATGAGTTGAATTGTAAGAAAGAAAAAAAATTACAGTATGCGCGGTGTGAGACCAAGAGTATGCGCAGTGTGAGATAAAACTCAGAGATGAGTAACAGAAGAGGCGTAATTCATAGAATCAAAATAAGATGCAGAGCATAAAGCACAGTAGAAGAAAAGAACAGAGATGCATAAATGAGACAGTAAAAGAAGGTTGAGTTGCACTTGTAGATAAAAGCAGATGATCAGAAAGCGCAAGAAGATGCAAGCAGAGAGATACTGATACATGAGAGAAGAGTAGCATAGCAGAGAAATGATAAGACTGGTAAGCCAATGACAACTATTGAATCACTGTAATAAGTTTCAGTAGAAAATATTTATAAACAGAGAGGTAGGGTGGTGCTAGGGAGAACTATGGTCCTATGATATTCGAGTTGGTGCTTGAATATTGGGAGTTGTATCTTCCATCTAGTTGTGGCTAGAAAACAGGGTGATAGGGTGGTGCTTGGGAAAACACAGAATTGTCTATATGCAAGTTGGTTCTTGTATAAGTGGAAGTAGGTGCTTCCATCCGGTCGGTGCTGGAAAACATAGGGAGTTGGTGCTTCCTTCTAGTGGGTGCTAGAGAAACCAGAGAGTTGGTACTCACAACAAGTTGGAGCTTGTAAAACAGAGGTAGTATCCTCACTTTGAGTTGGTGCTCAAACATAGATGATGTACAGAAATTAAAAGACTGCCTATCATTTCGAAGAAGAAGAGGTTTTCTCCCTTTATGGGTTTCCTCATGAAAATTTGTCTCTGTGTATATCTTATGTGTGACTGATGCTCATTATTTATGTTGTCCATATGTTGTATAATATTGATGATCACTTGAAGAAATATTAAGAATTGTTTAATATACTTAAAATTGTTTAAGAACAATAACAACTGATTCACCCCCCCTCTCAGTTGTCTTAGTAATTTCAACAATTGGTATCAGAGTGGATTCCTTTTATCTAAAGGTAGATCTGTAAGCTTAAACATGACAAGTCATGAAGGGACTTCAGCCAGTAAGCCTCCTTTGTTTGATGGAACAAATGTTTCCTTTTGGAAGGTTAGAATGAGAACATACCTAATGGCCTTAGGTGTTGATGTTTGGGATGTAGTAGAGATTGGATATACAAAGCCTGTTGTGCTGGCTTCCAAGGATGATAAGTTATAATTTAGCTTTAATGCTAAAGGAATGAATGCTATATTGAATGGACTTGCAGAAGCCAAGTTTGTAAAGGTGATGCATCTTCAAACTACCAAATAAATGTGGGATAAGCTTATTAGCAGCTATGAAGGAAATGAGAAAGTAAAAGATGCCAAACTTCAAACATTTAGGTTGAAGTTTGAACAATTAAATATGAATGGAGATGAAATAGTTAGCAAGTATTTTTTAAGAGTTGAAGAACTTGTGAATGCCATGAAGGGTCTTGGTGAGAAGTTTGAAGAATCAATTTTAGTTCAGAAGATTTTAAGATATTTGCTTGATAAATTTAATCCAAAAGTCTTTGCAATAGAAGAACTAAATGATCTTAAAACT
>JASDQU010314437.1:0-13437 GCA_032191745.1 Picea mariana
GAGAGGAGACTATGAGAGAAAGAAGAGGAAGTTACAGCGGGTTTTGCTGTAGGTTGTATCCCTTCATTTGCTGGATAATAATAAAGGAAGGACCTGGCAATTTCTCTGGTGGACGTAGCCCACACTGGGTGAACCACGTAAATCTGTGTCTCTCTTGTATTGTGTGTCTTCTGTGCTTTGTTTCTGCATTTGTTTTATTTTATTGCTCCGCGGTCCTATTTTTCTAACACCTATCTAACCTATTAAAGAAAATATACAAGTAAGAAAAACACATAACTAACCTATTAAAGCAAATAGACAAGCAATCAAAAGCACCTAACTAACCTATTAAAGCAAATAGACAAGCAAGCAAAATCATACAGAAAAAGACAAGTAAGCAAAGACTTCTCATTGAACAACTACCTAGCCTAAGAGGCAAGTGAACTAAATGCCTAATGCAAAACTATTTCTCTTGCGTGAAAGGAAATTTAAATGCTCAATGCAATGTGTGAAGGGAAATCTAGTCTATTGAAAGCAAGAAAGACTATCAACTAAACTTATGAAAACAAGAAACTATCTTTTCTAACTTATGAAAGCAAGAAACTAACTTTAACCTATGAAACACTCAAATGTAATGCTGGTGGTTGTGTGAATGCCTTCGGTGGTGACGGATGATATCTCGATGACATTTGACAACAAAGGACAGTTCTAATGGTATAAGCTCAATGCTAATTTCAATGGAAAAATGAAAGGTGTGAAGTAAAAAGTCCAATGAAAACTTAGCCATGATAAAAGTAATGTTAAATACCCTGAATATTCATGTATAAACCATCAACATCACAACAATATCATCATTATCTAACTAAGGAATTTAATTGCATTTTAATATATGAAAGGAAATTGCATGAAATAAAACTACACTATGTCTATTTTAGCCATTCAAACTAAAATAAAGAAATAATTAAAAACAAAAATTTAAAGCATGATATTAAAAAGTAAATTGATGATCTAATTTAACCAACAACTAATTAAATGAAATCTATATAAACTGAAGTAAGCAATCTATGACTAGAAACTGGAACTAATTCTATCTATCCATCAAAGATCCCTGTCAAATGAAACCCAAATAAAACTCCATTTTATTCTAAAAACAACTATGTTTTAAACTTGACTGTAAGACAATAAATAAAAGTGTAATCTGATATCTAGATGCATATGGAGTTAGTGTAGAGACTTGCAAGTCTATTCCTAGCCTACAAAACTAATTCATGCTAACATAATCCATCACACTAACCTGCAAAAGAACAATAAAACAATTAAATCACAACTAGCTAATTAAAACATAAAACATGCATGTACAGGAAATAAAAGACAATTTAAATTATGAAATGTAGAAACAACACACTAAACATCACCAGACTGCTGGTGGGCCCCCCAGCAAGTCGTGGGTACCCTCTACAAGCACACCACGAACTTCAACAGGCCGAATTCACCATGAAAGTAAAAAACGCAGTTATGGCACTATTCTGGCAATGTGAAAAATGAAAAACAGAGTATAACGAATTTATCTCCAATCTGATGGCTATTCTACTTGTCTAACAATCTAATGATCATCCTATTAGTATTTATAAGCTTACAACCCAGGTGGTTGACCACAGGAGGGTTGAACCACCTCTAAATTCAACAAATTACATTAAATGCATCAATAACCAACAAAACGGAGGAACCCAATAAGCGCCCTCTTTGGACAACTGAAATCGAGTTGTCTTGAGATTAGTAGCTAAAGGGGGTGATGACAAACAAAACCCATGTGCTTGATTTGTCCACCACTGGCCGCCAATACCATAACCGCCAACTTGCCTTGCATTTTTGTGCAATACCGGGTGTCGAAATGAGTGTCGGATCAAGTACCGGAACAAGTGTTGGATCAAGTGTTGGAACAAGTGTTGGACCAAGAAACATGGTGCGTTTTGCCCTGTAATAGCAAAAAAACATGAATTAACTCTTGGAAACCATAAAATATGATAAATTAAACTTGATTGAATCACAAAACACGAATTATACGTACCTCATGCCAATTGTATCTTTTTACCATAAAATTCTTCAAAAAGCTCCTTTGAAAGATAAAAACGCATATATACATATGGAAAAAAGTGTATAATAACATCATGAAGATGATCATATCTCGGGCCCAACATACCCCCACACCGACGATTTTATAGGTCCCACTGCAAACAAAAAGAAGTCATCCCTTGGAAATAGGCTTTCTGAGGAGGGTTGGCTTTAGAAGCCTCTCCTTCTTGTTGTGTAGGCTTAGCCTTGTGCCTCTTATGTTGCTTTAATTGTGCTCTTAAGCTGCGGTTAGATTGGGTCATCCCATCGACCAACCATTGAAGGGAGTTAACTTTTTCCTGAAGGACTGCATTGTCATGATGAAGGTGTGCATCTATTGTCTTCCTCTCTTCTAATTGTTGGAGAAGCTGATGGTTTTCCCTTTGTAGCTCCTCTATAGTCGGGGCAGAATCAGTGATCTCCGAGGAAGGCTTAGGTCCTTTGAGAGATGTGGTCAATTTATCAAATTTAGAATCAAGAGTGGGCATGGGTGAAGTAGGTGTGATGGAAGATCAGAAAGGTGAGGTAGGTTTTGATTTCATTTTCCTCAGTGGCTCTAATCCATCCACAGAGACTTCTCTAGGTTGCTTATGAGGGCTCTCAAGGTCGGAGGATACTTTTATAGGATCTGAAGTAGGTGGAGGATTGGCATAAGGATTGGTTCTTATGTTCCGGGTACTCTTTCGAAAAGGTCCCTTACCAAATCGGTTGGCTCCTCTTGTGTTTGTGGGAATGATGGGAAAGTCTTGTTGCATTACTTCTTGGGGGTTCTTAGGTGTAGGATCAAGAGAAAATTAAGGCATTGGAGGGTCAACAATAGGATTCTTTTGGTCTTTGTTCTTGGTCTTTTTCCCCGATGAAGAAGTAGGAATATCAACAAGATTTTGGTATTGTTCTGGCAAAGAGGGAGTTTGGAGTTTTTGGAGAGTGAGGCTTGGATGGAGAGATAGTTTTTAGGCTAAGTGGCTTTTTTTTGGTCTTAACTATCAAGTGAGGATTTGCAAATTAGTAGATAAAGGCATCCCAACTTTTCCCCTGCTTCTCTAGTTTGGTAAGAACGAGGATTTTGATCAAACCGTGGTGGAAGAGACTATTGTGGGGGTTGGTCACATTTTTCCTCACTTGAGAGGACATTTTCTCCAAGCTTTTGAGAAAATAAAAAGGGAAGTTTAAAGGTTTAATGAATAGAAAATGAGCCAGCAATCTAAAGTGAGAAGCTTTGAAGGTAGAGTATCTACCTTCACATGTAATTAACCGTGTGATGACGATAAGGGGATTGACCAATTCTGGCTTTATCCACTCCTTAGCATACCCTTTCGCTCCTGAAATTCTCTTGAATTCAGGCTTAAACACCCTGTTGTAACTTGAGGGCGACAATTGATGATTATTGAACCAGCTATCTCCCATTATTGGAAGTTTTGTTGCAACAACAATTGACTCTTCTTTGACTGCAAAATTGAGAGATCCTACATGTGCTATCCTTCCATCAAAACCAACTGCAAATTGCATAGAAAGACCATCATCATGGCCTTGCAAACTCAATAGAAATGGCCCCCAGCCAACATGCAAGAACACTTCCCTACACTGTACAAATTCTGGAATGGCAAACAAGTCTGCATAGGAGGAGGGTTTGTATTGCTTGGGCATTGTGACAGGGTTTGAATTCACCAAGCAAGGGTGAAATCGAGCCACACAGAGACACGAATTGGGCACGGTCTAAGTGCAATTGGAACATAGGGGAAATTTTACCAAGCAAGGGTGAAAACAGGCCAAGAAATGGCACGGGTTTAACACAGTCTGAGTGTGATTAGAATAGAGGGCAAATTCGACAGCGTTTGGGCACAATTCCTTAACGCAGGGCAGAGAAAATGGCAAGGGAAAATGAAACAATAGATTGCCTAGCCCGATTTTGGATTCTCTTATGGTGGAGGACGTTGCCCACATGTGCGTGCAAGCTGCCATGTGTGGGAGATTCAAATTTGATGGCAAGCTTGGGAGCAATGGAGTGGTGTGTACTTAGTTCAATGTCCAACTCTTTTGACTTGGAGATTTGATCATAACAATATGAAGCATATTTTTAATCAATGCCTGTAACAAATTTAATTAAATGTGATTGAATTCTAGTTCCCTGAAATATAGGACAATTACTGGTATGCAATGCAATGGAACTTCAAACGACACTTTAAACGATATTGCATCCGGCACCTCATCCGGTACTTCATCCGGTACTCCTGTGTTAAGTGCATTTTCGCCTCTTTTAATGGACAACCTGCAATTTTGAAGTGTTTTTTACAATCATAGTGGTTAATGAGCAGAGGTAGAGTGCTCCATGCTTACTAATTCTTCTTATATATGACATATAGTGTCAAAACCTATAATGAACGGGTTGTAATGAATGATAAACTGATAAAGAGTGGTCTGTTAAGCATGAGTTCAGTAATGTATAGCACACAAGAGTTAAGCATTTAAAAATAACATGACTATCAATGTAATAACCTGTATCATGGTAATAATACAAAAATTCTTGCAAAGACTCCTTTCTCTAGGAAATGATCATTTGTCAGCTCATGAACCCCTCCCCCACACCTAAGTATTGTGACACCTCACAATCAAAAGTATAAGAAACTAGTCAGTATCCCCCAATAGCCGAAGATTGACAGTATGTCAAGTGTAAAGATGAAATTTCACAGATTGGTCCAACGAGACAGTTAAGAGATGGCCCCACCTATAGGATAAGAGATCCTATATATAGATAAGAAGAGGTAGGCAAGAGAGTTTCAAGATAGTCTTAGAGTCATTTCCCAATGGAAATTTGATGAGATTCATTAACCTTAGCTTATCCAAACATACTCCATGTCATCTTTGTCTGCAAGTAATGTNCAGATTGGTCCAACGAGACAGTTAGGAGATGGCCCCACCTATAGGATAAGAGATCCTATATATAGATAAGATGAGGTAGGCAAGAGAGTTTCAAGATAGTCTTAGAGTCATTTCCCAATGGAAATTTGATGAGATTCATTAACCTTAGCTTATCCAAACATACTCCATGTCATCTTTGTCTGCAAGTAATGTCATACATCAGGACAAGTTTAGATTTATTATTTTCTTTTGTCAGATCATCATCCTCGCTAGGTAGAATGCCCCACTGCCAGCAAGCTTGTTCAGTACTCCGATGGGTTCACCTAGTCATACCATAGGCCGATACCCACTGCCAACAAACCTGTTTAGTATCCTGGCGGGTTAACCTCTTAAACCCTCAGAGACTGGCCCTCCATCCTTTAAGATATTAGTATAAGATTGCTTATGCAAGAAGATGGGGGAACAACTCTGAAACAACTTTTTCTTTCTTTTTCTTTTTAATTGGGAGGGTATTTATGTTAGAAGATGATGTTCTATTATATTGTTTAGTGGTTGTCCTGATGTAAGGGGTACTTAAGCGGACGTGGCCTATCTAAAGATATGATATAATCAAGCTATTTAGTGTGTAGTGGATGGTACCATTGAGAAAGAACAGAAAGGTATCTCTAGGCTCAACTTACTGTCTTATTTTGTAATTATGATGATGTTTCCATGACTAACTGCTAATGATACATCCCTATTACATTTTGATAAAGACACTTGACTTACTTACTCAGGTTTCTTGGAAAAAACTGTACGAGAGACCTCTAGGCTTGATAGTTATGGTATCACTTCCTTATATAATGGTGAAGAGTTTCAAGAGAACCTACTTTAGAATGCCTTAAAAATGATAATTTTGCAAAAACATGGCTAATTACAGTAAGTCACTATTCATTTGATGCTTTAGCAGGCACAAGATTCAAGTATAACAATGTTTTGATGAAAGATCCTTGAAACAATGTACTCCCGGTGAAATAATTACTTACAGAAATATCTAGAATTGCCTTATTAACAAAATACAAAAACTATTTACATATATACAATAGGAAACTCAGAAAATGTTTCAAGAACAAGGGAAGAATTCCCCATCTACTAAGGCCAATGCCTTGTCAACTGTCATGACCTGTAGAAAATCTTCTCTGGAAATGGGCTTATGATAAAACTTAATTCGGTGTCCATTTACCACAAAGGAGACTTGTCCATCGTCAATTGTTTTAATTTTTACAGCTCCATTGTCATATACAGTGTCTACCTTGTAAGGGCCCAACCAACGGGTGGTAAGTTTGCCTTTGAATGTTTAGAACTGAGAATCAAACAACAAGGCCTAATCACCAAGCTGGAAGAGTTTCTTTTTAATAAACTTGTCATGCCACTTGCTCCTCTGGTTTTGGACCAATATTGTCCATTGGATGGCATCTTGCTTGATCTCATCCAATTCATTCAATTGTAGGGCTCATTACTTATGAGCCTCATCTAGGTTCAATCCTAATACTATGGCAATACGGAAGGTCCTTACTTGGAATTCTATTGGTAAAAGTACTTGTTTCCCATACATTAGCTCATAAGGGGTATGCCCAGTGGTATTTCTCCAGGTAGTTCAGTATGCCCACAAAGCTTCTAGGAGCCTATCAGTCCAATCTTGGTGATGTAATTGAACAGTCTTGGTCAAGATGGCTTCCAGAACTTTGTTTGTGGATTCTACCTGACCATTGGCTTGCGGGTGGTATGGAGAAGATTTACAATGTTTAATCACATATTTCTCTGTTAGCTCTTTCATTAGCTTGGAAGTGAATTGAGTACCTTGGTCGGTAACAATTTCATGAGGGAAACCGAAGTGGGTAAATATGTCTTCATAGATGAATTCGACAACAGACTTTTCTGTGGTCCTAAATAGATTTTTTCCTCTACCCATTTGGTGACATAGTCCATACAAACCAAGATATAGTTCTTCCTACGGGACATTGGTGAAATTGGTCCTACAAAGTCGAGGGCCCATTTTTCGAAGGGTTCTATCATAACTTGGGCCTGCAAAGGCATTTCGTCAGATGATGTAGGTCTACCTATCCTTTGGCAACTATCACAACTTCTCACATACTTGGCAACATCTTTGAAAATACTAGGCCAATAGTAACCTGAATATAATACCTTATATGTTGTGTGTTTGTCAGAGAAATGGCCACCACATGGTCCATCATGACAACTTCGTAGTATTTCAGGGACCTCGTCCTCTCGGACACATCTATGAATAATCAAATCAGTACCTATGTGAAAAAGATCATGACCAACCCAAGAGTAATTAGCACTCTGTGTAATAATTTTCCGCTTTTCATGAGGTGACAAATTTGACGGTAACTTCCTAGTAGCCAGATAGTTTGCCATATCTGCAAACCATGGGGTATTGACAGAAAGGGCAAAGAGATGCCCATCTGGGAAACTATCATCTATAGGGATGTCATCATCCTCATTCTTTATTCGGGAAAGAAAGTCAGCTACTACATTATCCTTTCCAGGTCGGTCAAGCACAGTAATATTAAGTTCTTGCAATAACAAGAGCTACCTAGTCACTCGGCCATTAGTTATAGGTTTATTCATGAGGAACCTAATGGTGGAATGATCAGTGTGTACAAATACTTCATAACCTATAATGTAATGATGAAACTTGTTAATAGCATGAACAACTGCTAAGAACTCTTTCTCAGTGACTGTGTAGTTCAACTCAGCAGGGGATAAGTTTTTGCTTATAAAATAAATGGCATAGGACCGTTGGTCTTCTTTCTGCCCTAATACCCCTCCAATTGCAGTGTCAGAGGCATCAATGGATATATGAAATGGGAGAGTCCAATTGGGCCCTCTAAGAATTGGTGCCTTAGACAGCTTGGCTTTCAGGGTTTCAAAGGCAGTTTGACAATGCTCAGTCCAAACAAAATCAACATCTTTTATCAATAATCCAAACATAGGTGCATCAATCATTGTAAAATTTTCAATAAACCGTCGGTAATATCCAGCATGTCCAAGAAAGCTTCTCACCTCTTTCTGAGTCTTAGGGGGTGGGAGTCTAATAATGACCTCAATCTTTACAGTATCGACTTTTATTCCTTCAGATGAAACATGATGTCCTAGAACCACTCCTTCAGTTAGCAACATTTTGCATTTTTCATGACTTAGGGATACGTTCATTTCCTGGCATATGATGAGGACTTTTTCTAAGTTATATAAGGTTTCCTGGTAAGTGTTTCCATAAACTGTGAAGTCATCCATGTAGACCTCAACGCAATCATGAATAAGATCAACACATATCCCTAATATTGCTCATTGAAATGTGGCAGGAGCATTACATAATCCAACTGGTAAGACCCTATATGCATAGGTGCCCCAAGGATAAGTAAAGGTATTCTTGTCCTGGTCCTCGAGTGCTATAAGAATCTAGTTGTACCCGTTGTACCCATCTAGAAAGGAGAAATACTTCTTTCCGGACAAGGTATCTAGAACTTGGTCAATGAAAGGAAGGGGAAAGCAGTCTTTCAGAGTGGCCTTATTGAGTTCCCAAATATCAACACAAATTCTCCATTTCCCGGTCACTTTCTTTAGAACCACTACTAGCGGGGATACCCACTTACTGTCGGAGATGGGATAGATAAATCTGACATTTAACAATTTTTTAATCTCCTCCTTGACTATATCTTTGAGTGTTGGGTTCATCCTTCTCTGGGGTTGCCAAACAGGTGTCACTTACCCCTAGGTGTATATATGGTGGATGCATGTGTCAGTATGTATACCCTTCATGTCAGTGTATTCCCAGACAAATGCTCCTGATTGTCCTTTAAGGATATCTACTAACTGTTTCTGTTGGTTTGTATCTAGCCCGGAGTTTATATGTAAAAATTTCTTTGGACTAATCTCATAGGGCATAGTATAAGCCATGGTAGACTCATCTATTTCGAAAATAAAACATGTCGAAGACAAAACGGATGGATCTAATTGTTCTTGAAATTCTTCCCCAAACATGTACGCAAATTGGGGAAAAGACTGTGGAAAATCCACACATGTAATAGCAGAAATGAATTGGTTTAGCACATTTTCTGGTGTATGCTCCTGAAGTGCCCTTGCATGGTCACTAGGCAATACAGGTTCTTCCTAGACTTCATTCTCATATGGACATTCAAGCCACCATAGATTCTCCATAATAGGTTTAGCTAGAGGGTAAATGGTGAGCTTCCGGATAGAGAGACCATTTGAGATGGTCATTTCTCCTTCTCTACAGTCAATAAATGCATTGGTTGTGGCTAGCCAAGGTCTTCCCAAAATAACAGGATGGCCTCAGGCAGGATCCATTGAATAAATGACAAGAAAATCTACAGGGTACTCCCATGAGGCTAAAGTAACCATGACATCATCTAAAATCCCTTCAGGTATAACCCTAGTCTTATCTGCTAATTCCAAAATGGTTGGGGTAGGTCGAAGAAGAGGTTGTAACTGTAATTGTTCCAAGGTAGTAGCAGTCATAACATTGATGGTTGCCCCTAGGTCTATGAGAGTGTTTTCGATGGAGACCTCCTTAATGGTTATGGTCACTACGGGGTTTCCTGGATTCCCATACTTTGCTAGCTTTGGTTTCTCTGATATGTACTCAAAGAGTCCTCCTACCAAATGTATTGTAGGAGGGTTCTTTTTCTTCCTACCTAGCTTCTTGATACACAATTATTTGACTACCTTACTATAGATTGGAATGTCTTTAACGGCTTGAAGAAGAGGAATCTTGACACAAATATTTTTCAATTCATTCAAAATGTCAAATTCCAGTCGGGTGGTAGGTTTCTCGATTACCAATCGGTCTGGATAAGGAGGGTTCCTTCATAATTTGTGAAGGTTCATTTTGGGGAAGCTTGGGTTATTGATTCTTCAGGATAATAACATCTTCCCACCTAGTTTAATCCGTGGGTTGTTGGGTGGTTTCTTCTTCTTCTTCTTCTTCCTGGATGACTACTGAAGGTATCTGCCTATCTAGAACTTTTCTCGATCTTAGTTGCATTTATTGTAATGGAACAAGAGTAATGACATATGTTGGGAAGGCATGCATCTCAACATTGTTAAGAGGTTGAGGGGGCTTATTATTGGGATCCGACATTGGTTGTCCCGGTAATAGTGTTTGTCTCAGGGAGCTTGCATTTTGAAATTGAAGCGATTGTTGTTGTGGGATAGGATGTAAAGGTGGTGGAACAAAACCTGGCAAAGGTTGCAGAGTGTTTGATGAGAACTGAGAATAAGGGTGGTTGTACATAGGAATAGGTGGAGCTTGAGGATTTCCTTGGTTGTGTCCTCCCATCCATCCTTGAATACAAGGATGTTGGTACTGAGTAGACCAGTTTTGGCAACCTGGTGAGTTCCATTGTTGTTGTTGATAATAGGGTGGAAATTGGAACTGTAGATCCAGGTATGTGGGTTGATTCCTAGGCTGCCATGGCCTCCTATGTGCATAAGAAGACTCCTCAGGATCTCCACTCCTATAGATGGCTAATAAACCAGACAATGATGGACATTTTTCAGTCACATGGTCTTCTGTAGAGAAGACACAAACTGAAATGTTATCTAATGGGCACTCCCTTGAGAAATGCTTCGTCCTGCATCTTGGGCAATATATGCTCATTGTTTCATTTTCCTCCTCCCATTTATTTTTGAGTTTAAGGGTATCCAATTGGGAACCTATTGTGATTAAGATGTTTGTCTTGAATTTTTCTAAAAGTTTCCCTATCTCTGCTCTTGTAATACCACCTGAATTAACTGGTTTTAAGCTTCTATTGTAGGGGCCCCAAACATTCTTCCCTGTTTTGTCTCTACTCCTTGAGTAGTTTTTACACATTTCACATATTTCAGCAAATGGTTTATGAGAAATATCACCTGATGTCATCAGGTTAAGCATCTCTAAATATTTTTTGGAAATTCCTTTAAGGAAAAGAGCCCTAATTGCATCCTCTGGGAGGTCATGGTATTTTGACTTCTGGGAGATATAACCAAATCTTTCCATATAGTTTTCAAGGGTCTCGTCTTCTAACTATTGGACTTTAAAGATGTCATTACGAGACTCTTTGGTCTTGCAATAGTCTTGGTACTTCTTGGGAAATATGTCTTTCATGGCTTCCTAAGACCTAATACTAGATTCTCCCAACCCCATGAACCATCTCAGTGCAGAGTCTTTGAGGGTGGAAGGAAAGAGTTTTAATTTCTGGGCATCTTGCACATAGTTGTAGCTCCTACACAAGATGTCAAATTCAAATAGGAAGGTGTCTGGATCTTCATTGTTTTTACCATAAAAGGTAGGCAGTGATGAGAGAGGAATATTCTTCATGTTGACATTTGGAGTGGTTTCTAAAATCAAAAACCCAAAGGTAGTTTCGGTTTGGTTTCCAGTTTCTTATTCCTCTCCATGTCTTACATTGTTATGGTCCTCCTGATCATCCATATTGGCTTGGTTTCCAAAAAGAGAGTACCTAAGTGGTTTTATCTTTGAAGAGAACAAGGTTTCCCTTTGATGAAAAGGTCTTCCTACTGATTGGATGTCTAGGAATCTACTCGAGCTAGTTGAGATTATTGGTGCCAAAGTTTTTGTGTTAATCTAAGAGACAATTACATTGGCTGAGCTACCAAACAAAAGATTCATTTGTTTAGGGTCTATGATGTCTTTAAAATTAGAGTCCCCTGGTGGTGGTGTAAAAGCAAAGGTTGTATTGTTTGGTTTTCTGGAAGACTCGAGTGGTCTTGCCTCCTATCCTAGTATGATTGATGCTTCAATTTCTTGTTCTATAGTGCTCCTTGTGTTAGTCCCTTCATAGACTATTTTATCTCTTTGAGTCGACCTAGCTCATGTTTTTCGGTATCGGTCTGCAGATTTTATAAGCGGAACGTTCCTTCCCCCAAAGAGATCAGAAGGAACCTTGGTTGAAAGGTTCGATTTTGATTTAATGTATCTACCTTGTGGGTCTCTAGGCCTATTCATGAAATAAAGAAAAAACAAAAGAAAAAACTACCATTTGATTCCTAGGTCTATTCATGAAAGCAAACAAAAAGAAAAACTACTATTGGGTTTGGGGGAACCTGCTATAGCAGATGCGCAGGTTCTTACATTTTGTCTTAAATCCTCCCCGCCACCAAACTAATGATAAGGTCTAAGAATGATCTAATTTCTAATTACTTCTTGCCTTAAGACAACTCCCCAACAACGACGCCAAAATGTTAGGTAATTTATATGTACTAAAAAAGACACTAAACTACCCGCAATTAAATTGTCAACCCAGGGTCGGTAAACTTAGAGTTGTAGCAAAATATATGTCAAAGGTAGAAGGTTGGTAGGAGTGTAGAATAACTAAGGAAAGCAACTATCTAGGGATAATCTACTCAAGCAAACCTATCTAATGAACAAACCCTACTAAGCAAAATGAAACTAGGTAACCTAAGTACTTTTGGGCCAAGGACTGATGGATAGTTCCTAAGAAAGCGAATGAAAACTCTATGTAAAGAAAACTAGTTCATGACAGTAAGCAAAGGTAAACTACTAAGCGTACTAAGCAAATGATGAAAGAAAACTACCTTTAACTTGCCAACCTACATTCAATGAGAAACTACCCTATGAAAGAAATTAAATAAGCAAGTAAGTAAAAGCACCTATCTAACCTATTAAAGAAAATAGACAAGTAAGCAAAAACACCTAACTAACCTATTAAAGCAAATAGACAAGCAAGCAAAAGCACCTAACTAACCTATTAAAGCAAATAGACAAGCAAGCAAAAGCATAAAGCAAAAGACAAGTAAGCAAAGACTTCTCATTGAACAACTACCTAGCCTAAGAGGCAATTGAACTAAATGCCTAATGAAAAACTATTTCTCTTGCGTGAAAGGAAATTTAAATGCTCAATGCAGTGCATGAAGGGAAATCTAGTTTATTGAAAGAAAGAAATACTATCAACTAAACTTATGAAAACAAGAAACTATCTTTTCTAACTTATGAAAGCAAGAAACTAACTTTAACCTATGAAAAACTCAAATGTAATGTTGGTGGTTGTGTGAATGCCTTTGGTGGTGACGGATGACATCTCGATGACATTTGACAACAAAGGATAGTTCTAATGGTATAAGATCAATACTAATTTCAATGACAAAATGAAAGGTGTGAAGTAAACAGTTCAATGAAAACTTAGCCATGATAAAAGTAATGTTAAATACCCTGCATATTCATGTATAAACCATCAACATCACAACGAGATCATAATTATCTAACTAAGGAATTTAATTGCATTTTAATCTATGAAAGGAAATTGCGTGAAATAAAACTACACTATGTCTATCTAGCCATTCAAACTAACATAAAGAAATAATTAAAAACATAAATTTAAAGCATGATATTAAAAAGTAAATTGACGATCTAATTTAACCAACAACTAATTAAATGAAATCTAT
>JASDQU010314438.1:4602-18031 GCA_032191745.1 Picea mariana
AAGCACCATGTTCCATTTTGGCCCTCTAAGTTCTCCAAAGTTTCCCAATGCAGTGAAGAGAATTATTTTCTATTGTAGGTGGGGCACAAGGTATTCACTCAATAAAACTATGACATAGTTCCTGCATTTGTGGGATATTAAATAATGCCCCTAATTTCACTAGATATTGATAACTACCTCCTGAAATCCTATTGTTGAACCCCCCTCCCACTACATCTTTCCAATTAAAAATAAAAACTATTTTTACTAGATACCCTTTTTAATACTCCCGATACCTATAAACCCCCTAATACCCCACATCACCCCCCAATACCTACTATATATTGACTTTATTTTTCACAATATAAATCCCCCCTTTATGAATGAACGTGATAAGATATTAGTAAACAAGGTGAATCCCCCGTGAGGTGGGGTGGACCCTTCAGATACTAGTGTAATTACATTTGACATAGACCAGATTCAACCTAGGCTCCCCAACTAGATTTCTTTTTAGATTCAAGTAGTCTCGCATGGGATAAATATATTCAGAACTATTGTTGATGAAGGGGCATCTACTTGTATTATTTCTATGTAATGTTGGAGAGATATCAATTCCCTGTAGCTTGTGCAATCTAGCACCATGTTGAAGGAATTTGAGGGCCACATTTTTAAGCCTCATGGAATCATTTTCTCCTTTCCTATGGAGTTAGGTGGAAATACTATCTCAATTGAAGTTGAGGTAGACAACACCCCATTAGATTACAATATGTTGTTTTGGAATAATTGGTTCTATATAATTATAACTATAGTTTCCTTGATACTTAGGCTTCTTCATTTTTCCCATCAAGGGAAAATGGTGACTATCGACCAATTGGAGAATTGCACACGTGATTATAGGACTAATAGTGGTATTGATATGACACCAGAGGAGGCATGTAGGAGGTTAAATTTATATGATATGACCCCAAGGGGGCCATATATGGGGTTAATTGTACATGTAATGTGAAAATTTATATGTAATAAGGTCTACCTAATAATAAAGAGGCCTCATGTGCAATGTGTGAATAGGTATATATAGAGATCATGTATTCATTATTGAGGAGATGTGAATTTTGAAGTATGAATGTGTTTCATTATTTGGAAGGGGTTCTCCTGTTATTTAGGGAGTTATTGTGTAACTTACCTCTCTCACATTTATTGGAATTGTGCTTCATGCTCACATTGGTGTACAAGGTGTGTATTTCCAGTTTATTGTGATTTTTAAGAATTTGGTACATAACATTTGGTATCAAGAGAATCATTCCTAGGCTTTTGTTTCTTCAAGCAAGTCATCTTGGAATTTTCATTATAAATCTTTTTTGGGATTCTTTAAACAAGAAATTTGGAGGTTACTTAGGATACATAGGACAATAACGTTGGTAAAAATTTAAGGTTTTGTTTGGTTATACTTTCAAAGATATATATTATGGAAGATAATGTTTGTGACTCATTTTGAAATTAGTTTCAAATGAGTCGGTTTGGTAATTTCACCATAACTTTTGTTTGGTGATGTTTCAGACTGTGAAATATTTAGAATCCTAAGAATACGTAGTGCAGTTGTCTTGGTAAAAATTTCAAGTTCTAGATCATTTTAGTTTTGGAAATACATCTTGTGGAAGTTGGGGATTTTTACTAGCCTTGGAATTAGTCTCAAATGTGTCAATTTGGGAAATTCACTATAATGTTTTTCTAGTGATATTTCAAACTATAAAATTTTGATGATCCTGAGAAGACATAGCAATGTACTTGTGAAAAAAAAAATAGTTTTTATATCGTTTTAATTTTTGATATATGGACTATTTTAAGTAGGGGTATTTGAGTAATCCTCAAACTAGCCTCAAACAGGTGTTGTTGGTAGAAGTGACATAGATGAATCTTGGAAATTCGAAATTGAGTGCCACTAGTTACGTTGGAAATGTTAAATAAAATTTTGTTTCAAGAATAAATTTAGGAATTAGATATTATATATTGGACACATGGAATGCCATAAAACTTCACTAAAAGGTCCAAGAGCCAACAAGGTTTGGGAAAGTTACCATAACTTTCACTTGGCACATCTGATTTTGGTGAAACTTGTGGAATTGTAGAGAATACATATCAGAGTAATACATGCCAAAATTTTGACTCAGAAATATTGTAATTTCATATATTCAACAGAACGAAGGTCAAAAATAAGGAAATACTCTAGATCAAAGTTTTAAAATTTATGTTAAAATAAAACTATCATATTTTTTTATTGGGATGTCCAATTGAGGTGATTCAGAAGCCACTGGAAAGAGAAAACATGGAAAAATATACTGTAAAAAGTATCATAACTATTGGATATCATTATTGATAATATATTGAGGTCTTAAGTTGAGGTTTTGGATTAGACGTCAATTAAGAATCAATGAAAATACCTAAATTTACAAGAGATGAAGATAAATACCAAATGAATATTGTTGAATGATTGAAGTTAGTAAGGGAATATAAAAGGAATAATTTAATAGTAATAAATTGTGTTTTTGGTGAAGCTTGGAAGTGGTGGATGACTATTAATAAAGATACTAGATGGAACTGCACATGGGAAGAATTTGAAAAATTCTTCTTAGATAAATGGATTAGGGGTGAAAAAATGGAAGCAATGTATAGACTTCAAGATGAGTTAAAAGAATCCAGAGAAGATATCAACAATAGGTGTGATGAGGTATCTAAGATACGATACCTTAATGAAGATCTCATTAAGGAGGTTCAAAAATTAAAACAAGTAAAGAGTAGAAACAGAATGTGGGAAAAGTATGAGGTGAGGGAAGAAATTAAAAACAAATATCAAGAAATATGTATATTATAAAACCATAATAAAAAAAAATATTGGATGAGGTTAAGAGGATGAAAGAGGAAAAGAATCATTTCCAAAATGAAGTAAACAAAATAGTGTTAGATGAAGAAACTACCAAAATATTTGAAGAGGAAATCTACAAGAAGGTTGAGGAATCCCTAAATACTTATGAGGTAAAATCATAAATGGAATCCAAAATTGAAGGACATCATAATTTGATAGATGGGGTCACATTGCAGCTTCAAACGAAGAAAGAAGACCAGATTCAAGAAGGTCACCAGAAGATGCTTGAAAAAGTTGAAATCCATATATCAAATTTACATGTGAAATCTGATGGTATTATCTCCAAGGCTAGAATAATCAAAGGCTAAGTAAAGAGGATAGAGAATGAAATTGCCTCTAAAAAGAAGAAATATGAAGTGGGTGTGTAGAGTGAAGGAAAAATGTTGAATTTGAAACCATATAGACACCCTCATTATCAAGAAATATTTCAAGGAATACAAGAAGATCAATATCAACATTATGAAGGAAGAATATGGAATAATCATAAATATTCATGGAATATGGCATCACCAAATTGTTATTCAATAGGATATTATTAAATACCAACATACACTACAAATTGGAGAAGCTTCAATAACAATACATGAAATCAAGGGAAATAAAAGTATGCAACAACTAGACACAATGGATTAAGACCGAAAATAATTAATTTTGGATGAATGGGCCATAATAAATGGAAATAATAAATCAGGAACATAAAAAAACCATATTACTTTCTTTCATCACGTGTAAATCCTTTAACTGCAAATATTTGAAGATAAATATTTTTGAATAAGGGTGTTATGATATGACCTTATTGATGGGTGGAAATGGCTTGTCAGTGAAATATGGGAAAATGCCTGATGGTGAATCGTGATTAGACTCACTCTCATTTGGTATTCTAAATTTCGACCAGTATGTGGGCGTGGTTTCCACTAAGGTTATAGATTACAGATAAGAAGGATGAATTTCCCTCCAAGTAATTATTGTTAAATATGTATCTAACTAATTAAAACAAAACCAAAAAGTTATCTATCCTAAGTATTTATAACCTATCTTGATCAAGAGAATTTCTAAAAAAATAGACATAGTATCAAAAGGTATTATTGATCATAGAAATACTTCACGATAAATAACAATATGTTAAAAAAATAATGCAACATATATAAAACATAAAGAGATATATAATACACCTGTAACACCTTCATTGCATCCATACGTAACCACAAATGAATAATTTGCTCAAATAAAAAACACAGAAATAGTTCATATGCAATATTATTCAAGAAACTTATAAATTAATTGCACATGTAGAATAGTCCCATACACAAATGAACACATTCATGGTCGATAAAATGAATTCTACTCTTTATTTCATAAGATAAGAGTATCACGAGTGTTACAATGGGAAAAAGTCCATCTTTCATACAATGGTCTTCCTTTTATAAAATAAGGAAGAACTTTTAGATTCTATAACTATTGATGTTACAATTACAATGATTCATTTTACCCCTCTTTGTCCTATTGTGCATTTCTAAATCTCTTTACATTTTTAGATTTTTGAATAAACAATATTGACATACAAAAATTTAGGAAATTTTTTTGGTGAGGAACATCTCTCAGTATGAAGTCCATAGGCCACAAGCTTTGAATATTTCCTCGACCTTATCCAACTGCATTCTTTCAACTTGTAATTCACCATGATAAAAAATTTGGGAAACTTCTTGTTCTAGGTCCATGTGTATTCTTTTAACGCATGCATTAGTCATAGTAGCACGATTTATTGGTTTCACCAATTAAGTGTTCAAAACTTCTTTACTTATCTCATTGAGCTACGCAATTTCTTGCTTGATACTATATTTTCTCTACTCCATCTCTACAATTTTCATCTTGCTAGAAATTTTCTAACCCAATCCATCCATATTTGGCGTTCCATGTTGTTCCAGGATATCATATGTTGAATTCCACAGTCTAAAACAAGACTTAGTGGTGATCTTGATAGTTTTTTCCACATACTGATAGGAGTCCTTTCCATTCTCCAGTAGTATTTGAGTCTTCCCTTTGTCTCTTTGATCAAATCTAGGGAGATTTGAAGGAGCCTCTTCATACCTATTATGCCAGTTTATCATCTTATCAAAGGAATCCTAGGCTACTTTATTCTTTCCAATCTATTATTTCACCGAATCTGATAGTCTTATTAATTCATCATGATATTGTTGGATTTTATTTAACATGGTGAAGAAGTTTTTATGAACTTCCCTTAACTCTTCATTCGCTATTGCAACTTCTTATCTCACAACTTCAAGGAACGTGGTCAATTTTTTACTCTATTTCATGTGTTCCTCGAGTTTCTACACGTTTTCCTCATATTCACTTATTTTCAAGATTTGCTTCTCAGACAGAGTAATTTTCTTCTCGTGCTCTATTTTCAACAACTCAATTTCCTACACATGTATTTTTTTCTAGGCTTCTATTTGAACTCTATATAGATAAAATTTCTCATTTTACTGTTTCTTGAATTCATCCTCCATTTGATTTATTTTTTTGCTTCAAATGCTCTTCCAACACTGACACCTTGACCTTGTAATTGTCTAGTGTAGAATTTAACTCATTGATAGTCACTAAGTTTTCTCCTTCAAAATCACTTAAGGTGGATGTTGTATATTCTATGTTCTTCTAGGGGTATTTGCAAAGGTTCCATGAAATTATTTTCTCCAAATATTTTCTACTAGGAGTACATTGTCTACTTTTTTGTTGATATTCTCGCAATTCTTCTTTTATATTTGTTGAAGAAGTAATCTCCCAAGGACACCACAACATCATCAAATTCAATAAAATCTGAAGAGGGTAAGGAAAAACCCATTGGTATTGTGTTTAGTGGGGTACCACGGTTGATGGGGGAGCCAATCAATGATATCCCCTATGTTGTGATAGGACTGGAGCCTGTGTTCCTATACTCTTATAATTTTCTCTTTTTTTGTCTTTATGTTTTAGTTATCTCTTCTTGTTTCCTTTTATCTTCTTCTGCTACTTTTGTAGTTTTTTCCCTCTTCTTTATTCTTGTTATCTATCCTCTTTTTCTTATTTATTTATTTTATCTTCTCTTTTTCTCCTTCTCTCTCTTTTTGGCCACTTCCTCCTTTTGTCTAGCCTCTTCCTCTTTTTGTTTCTCTTTCATTATGAACCTTTCTTCATATTCCATATCCCTTTTAATTTTTTATTCTTCTTTGGATATTTGATCTTTCTTTATTTCTTCTTCTCGCTCTTCTTCAAGGGATAGAAATTATTCCTAATATTCCTTGGTTTTCTTATATTCTCTTCTTCCTCCAACTATAATTTTTCTCTCCCTGATCCATCCTGAATTCTAGTCAATACTTCTTTGAAAAGTGTGGCTCCCTTGAAAATGTATTCTAAGGTACTTCCATCATGTGTGAAAGGGTGTATTAATCCCACATATTTGATATGTTTTGCAACAAATCTTTTCGAATCATGTTTTCTAATTTCTCCCATACATAAAACAAATCCTTTGGGAATTTATCCTCCTTTATAGCATGAGGAACGTTTAATAGGGTTAATATTCCTATTTCTATGGGAATATTTGGCCATATGATTTTAAAAATTGTGGATAGGAATGCAAAGATCCCTACCTGAATTGTCTGGTAAGCAATTTCCCTAGCAATTATGTTGTCAAAAACATACTTGGGAAGTAGATGTGGGGCATGTGCATGCCCAAATATTCTGATATAGGTATAATGTTTCCCTATGTACAAATCTCCTATATCCTTAATGGACTGAATAGCTTCTTGAGATAGTCTCCAAGGGTTTTGATTGTATGACAGAAAACAAGGGTGTTGTGAAATGGTCACATATATCATAGAATTATTTTCTGTAATTTTTTATGCATACTTTAGAGAAATAAATATGTATAGGAGGTAAATTGGGTTTCTAGTCCCAAACCATTGCAAGAAAATTAATTGAAGAGCATAAAACATATATTAAATATGAGGAATTATTAAAACCTAGTTTATTTAGTCTTGGAGCTTCTCTAGCAGCTTGGAAGATGTTGACTCATAGAATTTGCACCTGGTTGAATACATGCCTTGCCTCATCCATGTTGTATGCAACTAGTGTCTATTCCATCTTAAAATGAGTACATGTTTCAATGTCATATAGCCTAAAAATCATTAATTCTAGTCGATGATAGAGTCCTTTGAAGTATTGTATCAAATATAATATCTTGTCCTTCTGAGTGAATGACATTTCTTCATTCCACCATTATTTGACTAATTCGACTAAGTTGGGGTGGTCTTCCCTGAATGTATACATGAATTACTTATTCAGGCATGGATCAGGATTTTGTGGATTCAATGAGGATTCAAGGGGCTCGTAGCTCATTCACCACTATAGTTGTCTCAGAATCCAAATGTGAGAATATCCATCTTATAGCATCATTATAGGGTAAGATAGCATGTCTAGCAACAAAAACGTATAGCCCTCTCTTTTTATATATTCTATTATAGCATCGGGTCTTCATTGTCCCTCAGAAAATATTCATTGACAAACATTTTGTAAATTTAATTCCATGTAGGATAATAATCCATTTTGTTGAAGTAGTTCGTATCTTTTGGATAGTTGGTTGTCATTGATGTCAACTCTAGTCAATCCTAGAAGAAGCCCCGAAGCAAGGTTGGAAGCATTTAGAAGTGATGGTTGTATTTGGAGAAGTATCCAAAGTGGTCCCTTTATGGCGTAGATTTAAGCATGTTCCTCATGGGAAGATTCTTTGAAGAAGTTTACAAGAAGCCCTGGAAAGATGGCTAAGTGGTTGAGAATCCCCAGAGGTGTGGTCATGAAGCCTGAAATTGTTTGAAGAAAACAAGGATGAAGGACATGACATATGTGTGCAAAACCTTCATATATGGATAGACCTCGTCATGTCATTTCCAACGATAGGTGGTGCATCATGTGGTTCTTTACAATTGAGGATATTTTCCCTCTTAAATATGATGCCTTGAAAGAAAATGAAGAAACCCCAAATCTAAGGACAAAAAGTTACAAGTCAGCCCCTAAAAATTGTTGAAAACAAGAATTTACAAGTTGGACCCATTTCAATGAATATTAAAATAAATATTTCTGATATTCTTGGTAAAAGTCAACCCCAATGGAATAATCATTAAAAATTCTTGGTAAAGTCGGCCCTAAAATGAGGGTGCCAAATCTAGTATAAATAAGGCACCTAGGAGTTAATTTGTAACATTAACTCAAGTGATTTTTATCTCAGGTAACCAAGGAGATATGAGGAAAATATCATAGGGAATATGAAGTGAATAAGGGTTAAATTACAAGGGAGGATGAAGTCTTGTGATGATGTGTTCTAAAGTATGTTATTTAAAGGGAATATTACAAATTTTTCTATAATGTGTTTTCTAGAATGCTTCAGATAGTGAAACTTGGAGGATGTTCAGAAGAAATATTAGGGTACTTGTAGTAACAATTTTAGCTTCTGGGTCATTGTAGTTTTGGAGATACACTCTGTGGAAGATAGGGTATTTTACTAGTCCGAACTAGTCTCAAACAAGTGTTCTGAGAAAAATCATCATAACTTCTTCATAGAAGATCCAAATTTTGTGATACAAATTGAATTGGAAAGAATAAAGTCCTTAGTATTTGTTTTTATGATTTTTAGAACCAGATATAAAATATTCCTCGTGTGGCATGCTCTACATGTTTGCTCTCCAAAATAAGCCAGAATTCAGCAAGGTCTGTCACTTTATCTATAACTCCTTTAACTCCTTTTCAGGGACGATTCAAGGACTGACACTTGGAGTAATTTTAGAGAAGATACTTAAGAATATTGGGTACAAGTTACAGACATTTATTCATTATAGGTACGTATTTATTCTTGTTGAAAGTTATGGTTTGTGACTAATCCAAAAACTAGTCCCGCGAGACTCAAGTAAAGTCAAATGAAGATGCTATCCTTTTGTTGAAGAAGTTGAGGAAGGTTTGTAGGTATGTGATCACATACACCAGTTTTCTACATGAGTAAAGGTATTATTTATATGTTTTCTATTTTGATGGTTATGGTATATGCTTAAGGCATATCTTGGATGGTTTTGCACATGCTTAAGGAATCATTTTGGCATATGGTTTGAGGATCATCTTAGATATTGGACACATAGTTTGAGATGTACTTTGGTATATGTTTACATGTTTGAGGCACATTTTGGGTACATGGTTGATGGATTTTATGGTACATATCTTAGTACATGGATAATGGATGTTATGGTACATATCTTAGTACAATATGGTTGATGGATGTTATGGTGCATGTTTTAGTACATGGTTGATAGATGTTATGGAACATGTTTAAGGAATATCTTGGCACATAGTTTATGGATATGACACATGCTTGTTACATGGATGATATGGCACACATGACTTAGCACATGGTTTGATTTACCTCTTCATGATGGTCTTGGTATACGATCTATGTGAGTGGATATGGTTATAGTTGATGATGATGTCAATGATGAAATATTAGTATCAGTGACAAATATAGTGAAACTAACAGTGAAAGTTGTAGTGACAGTGATAGTGATAGAGACAGTAACAAGGACAATGACAAGTTGGATGACAATTTGATTATCAGTGACAATGTCGGTGACAGATTGATTAACAGTGCCACTGCTAGTGACAGTTTGAGTCTACACTTATATTTCAGGGAGGAAGGGAGGGGAAACAAAAGGGGTTAGTAGCCTCCTTCCAGTTGGAGCTAGAGAATATCGGGAGTTGGATCCTATAAATCAGGGGGTTGTAGCCTCCTTCTAGTTGGAGCTGGAGAATATAGGGAGTTGGACCTTCCTTCAAGTTGGACCTTGTAAATCATGGGGTTGGATCCTCCTTCCAGTTGGAGATAGATAATTTAGGTAGTTGTAGCTTCCTTCAGGTTGGAAAATGTAAATAGGGGGTTGGAGCCTCCTTCCATTTGGTGTTGGAGAGTTTGGAAGTTGGTCACTAGTAAATTTGGGTCATATTCCAATGGCCCTTTTGACGTAATTCTGATGTGATGTTTTCAAGATCATGATAAAAATTGTCCCCTCCAAACATCGTTTATGGAACCATCTCAATTCCAACAAATGTTCTTTTGTCTCACTTCCGATGTATCTAATGGACACGTTTCGTCACAGGCTCAATTTTACAGTGATGTAAATTATCGTCTCACTTCTGACGTATATTTACATGTCGTATTAGTTATGAGGAAACATATGGTTTACATGTCATCTCTACTATGATGGAAAATTTCATCGCAATAGAGACGACGATACAATTTTTTAGACCTTCAACGATGATGGAAGACATCATCGTAATTCCGACGTGAGAAACTATGCATCAACAAATTTGACATATATGTGACGTTTATACCATTGGAAAAGTGTGAGAAGTCATATGAATGGGACATCAGAATAATACCGCACTGTAAGTATTATTAAAATACATACAAGCATTGATGGGTAACCAATAGTTACCATGTGTATAAGGGGAGTGAACAAAAGCTAATGGGTTAGCAATACTTAGCAATTATACTAATGCTACCAAAGTAAGGAACAAAAATACCTTGGTCACATGTGACGTTGCTAATATGATTCTAGTCAACCCCATTATTCATACAAAGGTGCGATCAAATTAAGAGTTAGCGAATTAGAGATTCCAAAACAACAACAAAGCAATGTCTATATGTAGCTACAGTTTCCAAGGAAAAATTGTGGTCATAGCAGGCTGAATGTCATCAAAGGGAGGTTACTTTTTGTACAGTTTTCCACTGATATTTGGAAGAGTCAGATTTATGACACTTGTAAGAGAGACCCTATATGATTATCATGTGAAAATTTTAGGTGATGGAAAGAGATAAGACATATTTTGAAGGAAAAAGTGGTGTTTATGGATAATGGGAGTAACAACAATTAGTCAACAGAATTATCCCATAAGATCAACAATTTAGGATATGTCACTAATAGGACATGTGATTTATAATTGGAAAGAAAGCTACAGGTGTTAGAATTTGAATACTTTCAGTGTAATAAATTGGCAGTCAACATTTGCCAATACATTTTATTTTTCTAGCCTTCAAGTGAAAGGATTTGAACTATAACGAATGGAGCAAGATCAAGCATTGAGGGTGATTTTTATAGGGTGGGTTTTGGAAATAAATCTCATCCAAAAAAATAGGAAAAGCTATTCAAATAGAAGAGAAAGTCATTAGAATAGAAATCAAACACTTTTGGCATCCATGAATAATTTCTCAAGGTTGGCATGCTTTCTTTATTTATTCAATAGACAGTTAGCACAAATCTGTTAGAATATATATGATGGTGTGCTCGTTTTTACCACGACGATACCCTCATCTCCCAACCACAGGCCGAAGCCTCCCTCTGAGCACCTTAACCTTGACCTAAGAATTCCTCCGGAAGCAAACCCTAGGCTAGATAGCCAAACAAGGAGCAGCGCATCTCTCCCAAAGGATAGCGCATCAAAAAAAGCTGATCAGATAGTCCAAACCCTAGCCAAGAGATATCCAAGCCAAATACTGAAACTTTCTACTGCTGCAGCTGCACCTGCAACCCTCCTCCAAACCTGCACACCAGCTACACCTGCAGTGCACACCAACTGGGAAAACTGCAGTCATGAGATATGACAAATGAGAAACTGGCGCCCTGTATTTATAATAATCTTGCCAGTTTACTGGGGCCGACTTCTCCTTCTAGGTAGGTGTCTGTTCAGTATATTATTATTAATTCTGGCCCACTTCTTCTCTTGGAGGCTAATAGCCTAATATAAATTATATTCTTGAGTTGACAAGGCTTCTAGGGTTATTAGCCAATTCATTAGGGTTTCTCTTGCTTCCCGGAGTCTTCTATTCTCGTCAGGTTCACATATAGAGGTAAATACCTCCCGCAACTACCATAATATTAACACTCCCTCCTAGCTAGAGAGGTATTTATAGGTAATGGACTTCAGAACAAAACATACCATTTACCCGGTAGCATCAATATAGTCATCTAGACTATTTCATGACTAGATCATGAGCATCACCATTACTATCATCTGCATCATCATTTGTAACCATACTTCATCTGAGTAATATGATGTTGAATAAGTCACTCTCACCATAGAGTGATACAGGTGGAGTAAAAGATCTGAACTGTTTTCCGTCTGAAAATCTCTGTTCATCATTCACCTTAATGATCATCATCTCCAATAAACTGTTGATAGTCTTCAAGGCAATTAGTGCAACAATAGAATGGTCTTGAGCACAACAAACCATACAACTAGTAGCACCACGAGCACCTGCCATTATTATCCGACTGGATAATCTCCTATGAAAACTGGTACAATATCAATTTATAGAACACACCTGTGTCTATTCCCGTAGTACACAACTACAATCCAGTGGTTAACTACCACATCAAGTAACACACGAGTACTTGATCAGCAATAGTGAAACATATTCACCATAGTAGTTCTCATCTACTGTCATATAGTCTTCACAACAAACATCTGAGAGCATCCTGCATAGAAACACTGTTATGATAAAAACTCTATCATCTGGGCCAATCTTTCACTCACGTCTATGAGATCTGAAAGAATGTCTGCCACCACAGTAGTCTTCATCTGTATAGAAACAATGTTATGATAAAAATTGTATCATCTGGGCCAATCTTTCACTCACATCTGTGAGATCTGAAAGAGTGCCTGCCCTCAGTATATAATATCAACAACAATCATCTGGGCCAATCTTTCACTCACATCTGTGAGATCTGAAGGAATGTCTGCCCTCAATATAGAATATCAATAGTAATCATCTGGGCCAATCTTTCACTCACATCTATGAGATCTGAAAGAATGTCTGCCCTCAACATAGAATATCAATAATAGGATATCTGCCCCATTCTTCTCAACCAAGGAAGAAGGATTGTTTCTGATTTCTGAACCTGGACCATTTCCCAGCCTGGGCCATTCTTCCGACACTAAACAAAGTGTAACCTGGAGAGAATGAGTCTTCCCTCGAGAAATGCTTGGACCATTCCTTACCCTGGGCCATTCCTCCGACACTAAACAAAGTGTAACCTGGAGAGAATCAGTCTGCCCTAAGGAATGACCATCATGGACTATTCCCCACCCTGGGCCATTCCTCCAACATCAAACAAGGTGTAGCCTGAAGAGAATGAGTCTGCCCTCGAGGAATAACTGTCCCTGATTGCTGAGCCTGGACTACTCCCCACCCTGGGCCATTCCTCCGACACCAAACAAGGTGTAGCCTGGAGTGAATGAGTTTGCCCTCTAGGAGTAACTGTCCAAACCATTCCCCATGTTGGGCCATGTTAAGAACCAAACATCAATATAGCATATAAAAACCTCAGGAAAAGTACTCAATGCCTTGAAAAAGAGACAATTTTAGATAATAAGCCTCTTCGAGGGGGCGACCTCCTTTTACCCCACTTAAATGTTCAATTCCAAAATGATTCAAAATCAAAATGTCTCCTTGGTATA
>JASDQU010314441.1:0-12635 GCA_032191745.1 Picea mariana
GTGGATGCACCTTCATCAATGATACACCGATAAACTGTGGTGTTCCAGATCTTAACTGGTATCTGGAAGGTGACTTGGGTGGGAAGATGTGGTTCTCTGCTATCTGAATCAAATGTGATTAGTTGCATGTTAGCTGGGTCGACTACCCCCATTGAAGAAAGAAAGGATTTTCGCTGTGATGGATAGGTTTGGAGGACCTCCAACACAGACATGGCTACATGAGACTGGGCTAAGTCATCAACGAGACTATAATTATGAGTAGCCTTAGCATGAGGGTTATGCACATTCTTCCGTAAAGGCATACATGGTATGCTGGGAATGGGTTCTGCGTTAGGATGTGGAATCATCAATGGTTTTCTTATAGTAGATGGAAGTGTTTTTAAGGTGGTTGGGGTAGATTTAGGAGGCATATCATATTGATGGTTGTGGGTTTGTAGAAGGATTTCTTCACTGGTGAGGAGGACACTGCGATCAACTGAATTCGCGGTTGAGTGGCACCCAGGTTTGGGTATTGCCCCATTTTTGGTGGGGCAGGGTTGATCACTTGTTGGGTGTTCATCACATCTTGGTATGGAAATGGTGTTTTGCAAAACAGCTGGAGGCAATGGTTGCAAACACTCTTGTGGGGCCTGCTGAGGGGAAGGTGGTGTTGAAGGGCCCTGTGAGTTCATGGATTCCCTCATCTGTTGGAGATCAGGAATTTGGGGGCAATGATGAGTATAATGTCCATACTTACCACATATAACGCAAGGAAAGTTAGTTCAAAGATTTTTTTTCTTCCCTTGTTGTGGTTGATTATTATTGGTGCCCCCTTGGGGGTCTTGGTATTGGTGTCCCCCAGCAGGATGGTTGTGGGGGTCATTCCCTCCTGGTCCTAGATTGTCATTGTTTTGGTTTTTTCCTTTCTTCTTATGAGTCAGATTGGTCGTATTCAACTGTTCAAATGTATGAACCTGTTGAATGGGAAAGGGATGAACAAAGTTGATGCCGACATGTGGTTGTCCCGGTGGAGGATGAACTGACTGGGTAGGACTAGGAAATGGAAAATATGGAATGTTCTGTGGATATGATCCATATGGCATATAGGAAGTAGAGGTACTTCCACTACTACTAGGGTTATATCTAGGGGTTGGGGGTGGACCCATACTAGATTGAGAGACCGAATACGGCATGGGTACCTATGGGGGTGCCCCCAATGACTGAGGGGGAACAATAGGATATGGCTATTGGTAAGGGGGAGGGGGATAATAAGGATTTCCTCCATATACTGATGGATATGGAGGTGTACCATACATAGTGGGTTGTGGGGGGTATGGATTGTGGTGTGATGTGGTACCAATTAATCCATCCATGGAATGAGACATCCCTAGTTTGTCTTGGCCGAATGGTATGGGTCTCGAGGTGTCCTGGATTACCGTATATAAGTACCCTGATTGTGAGTAAATGAGTTCAAATTGTTGGGTATTACTAATGACCTCTTCTTCAAACTAGGGGAAGGTGGCAGCCACATCCTTGGCAAGGAGGGAAACAAGTGATTTGAGAAACCAAATGAGACATTGTTGCAGGGTAGCTTCAACTTTGGAGAGACTACATCGCCGATGCCATTCGTGAATGTCGTCAGCGATGTGCATGGAGGAGGTTTGTTTAAACTCTGAGAGTAGTTCGAGGCCATTGTCATGACGAATTGGTAGTTGAAAGAAGGTAAATAATGCTTTGGCCAAGGATTCAAAAGTCACATGGGACCTAGATTTGTCTTCTACATACGACTTGGCAGATGGGCCAGTGAGTGTGCATTGAAATAACCTTAAGTAGATGGAATCGTCCATGATGTTGTTTGAAGAGCACCATAAGTGAAAATTCATGATATGGTTGGCGGGATCGTCTCCCTCTTTTCCTTCAAACTTGGGGATGTCTGAAGGCAGTTTGGTAGGCATTGCAGGCCATGTGGGGTTGTGCAATATAGGATCGTTGGTGAGTTTAGTCAGATCCGGTATGTTGAGGGAAGCTAAGTATGAAATATGAGGTGGTGGCAGAGGATTAGTTCTAGCCATAGAGTGAGTGTTTTGTGTACCTGACCCTTGAGGGGGACTAGGTGGGTTTGTACTTCCCCCCTGAGAAGAAGTTGCCCCCCCACTTCCGTGTAAAGGAGAGTGGGTGGATGGTTGACCTTGGGAAGTGGACCCAAGTAAAGTGGAACCAAGCAAAGATGATCCCAAGACAGTGGAATTCACAGGGGTGTGAGAAGGTGGAGCCAATGAGTTGGCAAGACTAGAAAATCCCCCGAGAATAGGAGGGAGATTTAGCAAGCGTCTAGAATGACAGGGATTTTGTGGGTCCCCTATAATGTCCGACTAGCTAAGTGGATGTGTGCAAATGGTGATGAGAGAAATAAATGAACAAGATCCTTTGTTGTAATGTTTTGAACCTTCACGATATATTTCTCAATCAGATGTAATTACAAGGGCATCATACATAAAGCAATTGATAAAGAAACATACATGTGGATAGGTGGTTTTTGTCTGCATGGGAGAACAAAGAAAACAAATGCTCATGTCCTAAAAGACATAACGTCCTTCCTCTCAAATAGAACTGGACCTTCTAATAGAAATCAATAGTGGGGTCTGAAGCCATCAGAAGAGGAACTAGTGAAGGATGATGTAATCAGTTATAATGACGGGTAGAGGGTGCATATCTCAAAAGAACTGGCGATATTTCCCAATAGCCACACAAAATCCGATCAAGGTGCAATTGGAGCCGACAATTTCCACCTGGGTAGATGTTTTAAAAGTTGGTCACTAGGTAACTCGGTCAAAGTGCGGCATTTAGATTTTCGGCCTCAGAAATGGGTCATGGTTGGATCCCGTCCAAGAGGTGGGTGCCTCAAGGGGGGATGCACAGAACAACCATACCTCGACCTTCAACCCTTCATGGATATCTCCCTGCCTTATGGTGTAGGAACACTTGACTTGGAGGATTTAAAAGTTCCCTATTTGTCAACTTCTATTGTTTTGATGATGTGAGAACTAGATAATGAGGAGTTATTTGGATGCCTATCCCCGAGATCCTACCTAGACTAAAAAATTACTTTTGGTACCTCCTGTGGAGGAAAACTTAGTGAGTTTTTAGAAATATTTTAGGTGTGTTTGTTTGAGAGATTGGGGGTGTGAACCAACCTCGCCGAAATTAAGTGGGAGTGGATAGTCTCATCAAGAAAAGGGTAGGTCGTTTCCGAATCCCAATGGAGGAAACTTACTTCAACCTCCACGATTTTTAGATAAGACTATGTGAGTGATTGGTGATCTTTTGTATGTGAACAAGTGAACGTGTGCCAATTTTTTAATAATTTAGGTGTCACCTTGCTGCATGTGGACTTCACTTGGTCTTTACAAGTTTTGATTACCTAAGTTACTATGTGTCATTAGTACAACCTTGCGGAATTTTAAAGTCCCTATGAAACTAACATGTGGACATGTGGGTCCTTACTATTCCTTTAACTCCCTATTGTGATTTATTCTAAGAAAGCTTTGAAACTATCCTAGATTTTGCACATGTGGGCATGTATGGGCCCGTTACAAAACCTTTAACCTTCCCTAGTGATTTAATCTAAGAAAGTAAATTTCAGCACTATCTTATCTTTGTAGCATGTGGGCATGTATGGACCCTTACAATCTTAAGATGTGTTTGAAAAATAAACTAAGAGGAGTCCCGAGGGGGTTGTTGTCCTCTCCTAAAGATTTTGTCTTTTTAAGGGAGATGAAATTGTCCCTCAACCTCTTTCTGATTCTCAAGATCGCTTTGGAGCACGAGAGAAGAGCATACTTAACGATTGATATCCAATTTCTAGTCCCAATGCAAGTTTTATATGTGATGTAGAGTGATTCCCACTTAAACTTTAATCAAAGCAAGCCATCCATGTGGCAACATGAAAACAAAAAGAGGAAAAAATTGTGATTTTAACCCCCTAAGTGCTTGTGTTTTGACTAATCCATTTATATGGAGAGGGAATGTAAGTCTGGTGCAGGTTAAAATATGCATGGAATTAGTTTTAAGAAGGCTATGGGCCTTCCACAGATCACAAAAAGATTACAATGTGTATTTTTCTACATAGGTGCACGGGTCCCAAAGTAGACAGAAGTGTTGTGAGCGCCAATGCATGAACTGAAAGAGACTTATGGGCGCTGGTGCACAGAAGGCACTAAACAATACAATGGTTTTGGCGCATGTGCGCTGAAGACGCATACGTGGATTAAAACATGTGCGCACTGTCTGTTACATGGCCGTGAAGAAAATTTTGAATGAAATTCTCTTTGCTTAGCCTCGAATTTGGCTTTTTATAGGTTGTCTTGGGCCGGTTATGGTCCCTGCAAGTTAAAGAAACAAAACGAAGAGCTAAAATAACCCAAATGGGGTAGGAAATTGATACCTTTCCCCAGTGGAGTCACCAATCTGTTGCGCCTGTTTTTTCACCTAAATGAAAAAAACAGAGGTGCTTACAAGCCCAGTCGAGTTAGCTAGGCAAGACAGCAGTGAATATAAGAGTTAGAAACAACAAGCATGTAATAGAAATAAAAGACTAAGCTAAGAACAATAACATAATTTAAAATAGAGTGCATAAGGACATTAGAACAAAGAATGAACAAGACTCATGCCACCAATGGAAAGGGATGTATTAGTGGAAAGAAAACACCAAAGAGAAAGGGAGACTTTGGGTCTCCTCTTCCTCCAAGGGAGGGCTCTTGAACCCCCAAGATTGAGCTCTTCTTACAACTTGAAAACTTGAAATAAATGGTGAAATAATTCCAAGCTAATTCACTCAAAAGGTGATGTGAATAGCTCCAATGAAATACTGCTTGTATGCTCTTGACAAGGAAAGAGGATCCTCCAAGAGAATATAGGAAGAATAACAATACAAATGAATTCCTTGAAAATGTAGTGCACCCATGGCCTCTTTTTATTCAACCAGCTTTTAGTGTGAACAAGGGGGTATTTAGGGCACCCTTAGGTATTTGACCAGCCACCCAGCCAGATTCAACTGAGATTCAGATGTCAAATCGACTTGGAAGCTGAACCAGAAGTGGGTGGGAAGCCGACCAACATCATAAATGCACCATTCTAAGGTGTGCGTGGGTTTTAGCATCCACGGTCGTGCCTCGGGAACATGCGTGCTTTTCTGGCGTTTTCGACTGGCACACATGTGCATGCTTTCTATATATCCTTAGCACATGCTGATTTTATAACTGGTTGTATAGTTTTGGACCTTTTGGAAATGAATTTTTGGTAATTTTTGGTCCATGGGTGAACTAATAGTTGTTTGAAGATGTTGGATTCCTGTAACCATTTGCGGATGAAATTTCAGTGATAACAACCATATAAATTTATAACCTTTTTGGTACTATTGTGATGTACTTTTAAAGCTTTGAACAGAAATAAGAAAGCCTCCCCACTGAGACAAAGGCCCGGAGACGTAGGCGAGATTGTCGAACTCCATTATCACATTGGTGTTTATGGTTTGTTGATCCTCACACTTTATTTCAGATCTGTATATGTTTATATGGTGGTTATGTTTCCTCATTATTTCTTCCTCTTTCATTAAGTTCCTAAATGGTAAATTAACACATACATAATAACTCAACCATTTTCATTTAAAAGATCTTTTCGGATCAATACCTTATGCACCAAATTGGGTATCAAAGATTCAAAGCATCATATGGTGCTCAAATACCACGGTTGTTTGCATATATACATTCAAACAAAAATGGAGTTCCTTGACTTTGCCTCATTGGTCACGGTTTATAGATATGTTGTCAAGATTGAGTAGAAATTTAAGTAGAAACGACGAGAGTTTGGATCTGCAAACCCCTCACAGCCGAAGCAGAGACAAGGAAACCCCAACCCATACAACAAGGGACCAATTCAATATGGCCACCCTTAGGATAATCTGTCCAAGCCGCAACACAAGAAGGGAAATGAGAAGACAAAGAAGGACACAGGAAAATGGTGTGAGTACCAAAAAAGTCCTTGGCACAACACTGACGAATGCCGCTCCAAGTAGTCCCTCATGGTCGAGCTGAAGGCTTTCGAGTCAGAGGCTGATTCTGATTCTAGGTCAAATCCTGAAGGAGGGAAGTGGATTATCGATGTTGAACACAGCTCCACGGTCGATACACCAAAGTCTAGCCAAGTGAACCAAAAGAACCAGAGGAAAGGGAAAACCTCTTTCACTCACAGATGTGGGTCAAGGGGGCTCTGATTCATTTCATTGTCGAAAACAGTAGTCAGAAGAACCTGATTTTGGCAGAGGTAGTCAAGCGGTTGAACCTGCCAATGACACTACACCCACAAACCTACACCATCAGTTGGCTTCTTCAAGGAAGAGATCTCCATGTTAGCCAACATTTCGGTCTACCATACGACATCAAGCCTTTCAAATATGAGGTATTGTGTGATATTGCTCCCCTTGAAGTTTGTGATGTTATTTTAGGAAAACCATATTTGTGGAAGTGTCATGTTGTGTATGAGTCTAGACCCCGCAGTGTTATTATTACTTTGGATAGACAATTATACAGGATCCCAGAGGTGGCACAGCCTACTATTATTTCTTTAATCTTTGCTAAGCAATGCAGTAAGGTCATTTCACAGACTGGGAATTTTGTCTTCTTTGTGATCCGTACTCACAGTAAGAAAGAGGGTCGTCACCACATCTATGGCCTCTACACAATTCCTTTCTTTGTAGCAAAAGCAAATGGATGAGATCATGGAATAATACAGAGACATATTCGTCTCACCTATAGGGGTACCGACACATTGCCAATTCAAGCATTCCATTGATCTGACCCCCGATGCATCTCTACCTAATGGACGATTCTATATACGCTCATTGATGGTGAATGACAAAATCATGCATTAGATCCAAGAACTTCTTCAAAATGGGCACATCAGGCCCAACTCCTCGCCTTGCGGAAGCCCGATTGTACTGGTGCTAAAGAAGAATGAGACTTGGTGGTTCTGCATTGATTACAGAGCCTTAAACAAAATCATAGTCAGGAACTGCTACCTCATTCCTAGGATTGATGACCTTCTTAACCAACTCAAGGGGGAAAATTTCTTCAATAAGATTGACCTGAAGTCTAGCTACCACCAGGCTCCCATCGAACGAACTAATGTCTAGAAGACAACCTTCAAGTCTAAAGAAGGTCTCTACAAATGGATAGTTATGCCCTTTGGCTTAACAAATGCACCAACCACTTTCATGAGGTTGATGGACGATGTATTGAGACCCTTCACCAAATCCTTTGTGGTAGTATATTTGGATGACATCCTCATCTTCAATAGAACGTGGGAGGAGCACATGTGGCATATTCAACAGGTTTTGAGCTCTCTGAGGCAACACAATATTTATGCCAACTTGGAAAAATGATCTTTTGGCATGAACATGGTCTAATACCTAGGCTACATTGTTGATGAGCATGGGGTCCATGTTGATCCAACTAAGATCCAAGTCATCTGTGACTGGCCAGCCCCGACCACACTGACCGAGCTTCGTATCTTCTTTGGACTAGCCAATTTTTACTGAAGGTTCATGTTGGGATTCTCCCATATTGCATGGGCCCTCATCCAGGTGACCAAGGGAGGTTGTAGGGCCAAGTTCGTGTGGGGGAAGGAGCAGCACCGAGCATTCAAAGATTTGAAACATCATTTGTGCTCAGCTCCAGTACTCTCCTTTCCCTATCTGCAACAACCATTCAATATTGAGATTGATGCATCTGACTATGATTTGGGGGTAGTTCTCACTCAGCACAGGCATCTGGTGGCATACCATAGTGAGACACTCTCCGATATTGTCCGAAAATACCCCACTTATGACAAGGAAATGTATTCCATTGTACAAGCCTGTCGTCAATGAAAACATTACATTCTGGGGACATATATGATCATACACACTGATCATAAGCCTTTGCAATTCATACAGACATAGGGGAAATTGCAGAATGACCGCCATCAAAAATGGTCCACCTACTTGCAACAGTTCCAGATCCACATCAAGTATAAGACAATTATCTCCAATCGTATCGTTGACTGCCTCAGTTGGCCTCCTGTGGATGCACTCACCACTATGCTCCATTCCTATGGACATAAAACTTTGGAGTGGGCCCAACTTTACCAACAAGATCTGGACTTCGCCACCACATATCAGCTCTTGGGTATAGGTGCCACTATCACTAATTTTCACATTCAAGACAAACTCTTATGCCACTTGGGCCATCTATGTGTTCCTACAAGAGAGCGTGAAAAAATGATTTGGGAAGCCCACTATAGTCAGGTGGCAGGACATTTTGGCATAGAGAAAACTGTGGCCATTCTTCAGAAACATTTTTATTGGCCAAAAATTTGACAGGATGTCAGCAAGTATATCATATCTTGCACTGCCTACACTATTTCCAAGCAAGCCATCAAGATGCAAGGCTTATACACCCCTCTTCCTATTCTCGATAAGTCATGGGAATCCATCTCCATGGATTATATGTTTGGTTTGTTGTCCACCAAGCATGGAAATGACTATGTGTTTGTGGTCGTTGAATGATTTTTGAAGATGGCCATCCTCACCACTTGTAAGAAGAATGTCACAGTGTCAGATACTGCCAAGCTCTTCCTAGAATGAGTTTGGGTTCACTTTTGGATACCACATACCATCATCTCTGACTGAGACAGTAGGTTCCTCAACACATTTTGGTCGATTCTTTGGTCTCTGTTGGATACCAAGCTCACAAAATCCACTTCTTTCCACCCACAAACTAATGGCCAAACCAAAGTTGTCAATCACATTATTGTGCACATCTTGCACATGTACAATTCTAAGCATCCTCATACATGGGACCAAAGTCTCCCATATGTCTAACACAGTTACAACAGGGCCCTCCATAGTTCCACCTGCCATAGCCCATTTCAGGTGGGTCTAGGATTCCAACCCTTGGGACCCATTGATGTTTCCCTTCCTCTTGCCACTGCACAGACAGACTCTTCCCTTAATCAGTCTGCAATCGAAAAATACACTAGATTCATTGAGTGAATTCATCACATTCGCCAACAGGTCCAGGAGATTCTTCATAAATCCAATGCTAAGTACAAGCAACACCATGATAAACATAAGGTAGCACACCAGTTTCAGGTTGGTGAAAAAGTTTGCTTACATTTGTAGAAGGAGTGTCTCACTGGGCCCCATCGGAATCTTCTCCCACTTCTTTATGGTCCTTACACTATCACCAAGGCTGTGGGTAGCAATGCTTTTGAGCTCAACACTCCACCCTTCCTTGGTTTGCATCCGATATTCAATGTGGACCTCCTTCGGTCATATTTTCCACCATTATTGAACACCTATGAGATCGCCAAATAACTGAAACCAACAAAGCTCAACCCTGATTGCATGGAACAAGCATCCATTGATCAGATAGTAGAAACACAGGTCAAGGGTACTCGCTAGCATAGGATCCATCTTTATTAGGTTGTCAAGGTAGTACAACTCCTACACCAAGGAAATTGGCTCACCAAGGGCCAAATCCAGCAGACATTTCCTCACCTGATGGGGGAATTCAATGCAATGGAGACCATTTCTTCCTAAGGGGGGAGGATTGATCCAGGTGGATATCAGTGGCCACCCACCTATTCCAACTAGATCCTCGTGTCCATTTTTTATTCAACACGTCTTTCTATACTTCTTTATAATTGTGAGTTCTACACTTATGGGGTTGTCTGAAGTCTGTCACATTCTCCAGGTGAATATGGGTGGCCTCTCGCCTAATACAACTGGCTTATTTTGTATGTTTTCATGTCAGCACATCTTGTTGTACTTCCAAGGATGTTTTGGGGCCCTAAACATTGTTTTTTTGACTTGCAACAATTAGACTGTAGACGAAGTCAAAGTCTGATGGTGGAATGTGTAGTTCTGTAAAATACCTTTCCAATAGGCTATCACGCTCCTAAAACAGAGGGAGTATGCAAAAGTTACGACCGTAGTAATTTGAGGTACCAAATTACACCAACTTACCCATAGGGCCCACATAACTTTTGGCGTTTCACCTTCTAGGGTTAGGTTTTTGGATGTCTAGGGTTTTGGCATTCATGAGTAATATGAAAAGAACCTCTCGAGCCTCAATATAATACATTCTTCTCAGATAGATGTGCATAGCGACCACATCTCTTCTAAGAGATAGCTACCACCATTAGATCAAGTTTCAGTTCTGTAGTTTTACAATTTCATCCTATTTCATTATTTAATAGAAGATATTGTTCATTGGATATATGTGTTATTCTTCCTATCTATGTGTTTATTGTATTCATCTTGTTAATCAGTTCATTCCACACACTACATACCCATCCTTACTAAGGACTCCACCAAGTCCTTCTTTACATGCATCAATGCATACAACAAAATCTTTAGTTGGATCAAGAATCCTCAGTATTGGAGCACTTGTTAATAAATTCTTCAAGTGTTGGAAACTTCTTTCACAATCCTGTGTCCTCTCAAACTTCACATCTTTCTTCTACAAGGAAGTGATTGGGTGCATAGCATTTGAGAAACCTTCAATACATATCCTATAGTAACCTGAAAGACCCATGAATGATCTCACCTCCATTACATTCCTTGGTGATTTCCATCCCTCAATGGCCTTTATCTTTTCAGGATCTATTGTTATCCCTTCCTCTGAAATAAAATGGCACAAGTAATGAATTTGATTCTGATAAAATGAGCACTTGCTCAATTTGGAATACAACTGATGCTCTCTCAATACCTATAACACCATTCTCAAGTGTTTCTCATTCTCTTCCTATGACTTAGAATATACCAAATATTATCCAAGAAGACAATGACAAAGTTGTGTAAGCAATTCCCGAATACACCATTCATGAGACACATGAAGACAACTGGTGCATTCGTTAACCCAAACGGCACCACTATGAAATCGCAATGGCCATACCTTTTTCCAGAAAGAAGTCTTGTTGATGTATTATTCTTTAATTCTTACTTGATGATAGCTCGAACTCAGATCAATTTTTGATAATATATTTGCATCTTTCAACAATCAAAGAGTTCATATATCCTTGGCAAAGGATACTTGTTCTTCATAGTGACCTTGTTCAATTGTCTGAAGTATATGCAAAGTATTAAGGTTCCATCATTTTTCTTCAAAAAGAATACTGGGGCACCCCACAGTGACACACTTGGGCATACATACCTCTTCTTCAATAGCTCTTCAAGTTGAAATTGCAATTCCTTCAGTTCTGGTGTATTCATCATGTAAGGAATATTAGGTACTGGAGTTGCTCTCAACATCAGACTAATGGAGAAATCAATATCCTTCTTAGGTGGAAATCCTAGTATTTCCTTGACTACATATTCAAAATATTTTAGGACTGCATAATCTTCAATATTTGGTACCTTATCTTTAGGTGTCTCTTCCATCTATGCGGAAAATATTTGACACCCTTTCCTGTAAATTTTCTTCAGCTGCAAGGTTGAAAATTCCATGGTAGTTACTACTCTGGGAATTCCTTGTACTTTCCTTAAGTTTCCTTCCTCATCCAGGAAAGTAAATGCATTATTATAATAGTCTAGGATAACATGGTGTTGGTCCAACCAATCCATACCAATTAGGAAATCATATTCCAACCTAAGGATATGATGTTCAACTCTATGTTGGTGTTCATTCCATTCATGCTCATTAGACATGCCTTAACCATCTCATTAATTTTTATTTTAGCTCATGTAGCTAGCTGCACCATCCAAGGTTTTCCAAGCTTTCTTCTTGGAAATTGAAATATCTCCACCAACTTAGGATATAGATAACTATGACTAGCTCCTGAATCAATTAAAATGGAAATGAGTTGGTTATTAATATTACCTTCCACTTCAATCATATGTGATTGAAACTCATCTTTCTTTTTTTCTAGAGCTGCATATATATTAGGTACACTTCTTCCCATGTCCTCCATTGTTTCACCTTGCTGCGCATTGTGAGAAGACTTCACTCTTTCACTTCTGTGAGGGTAATCTATGTACATGTGATCTCCCTTACAAACCCAACATTGAATAGGTGGTTTCCTTGGTCTTTGTCCCAAAGAGTCTGTCATTTTGGATTCTTTGAATTTTGTTGTTCCTGATAGTTATTTCTGAAGAATGGTGGCTTATCCACCTTCTTCCTTTGTTCCATCTTTCCTTTCTTCTTGTCTTCCCAATATTTTTGGTAAGTTGTTTTCCCCTATGTTGATCATAAAGACACTTATCCCTTCTTATAGTTTCCTCCAATGTTTTGGGATCATCTTATTGTATCATGTCATTGATAAATGATGGAAACCCACTCAAATATCTCTGAATCTTAACTTGCTCATCCTTGAAGAAGGAAACATATTTCAGAAGCTCTAAAAGCCTCCTTTCATATTCATCTATGGTCATACTCCCAAGCTTGAATTCAAAGAATTCCTTCATTTTCTTATCATAGTATCTCTTAGTCAAGTATTTCCTTTGAAAATACCTCTTGAATTCCCTCCAAGTCCCCTTGTTCTCATTAATTTGTTTTACTTGCACATATTGGTCCCACCACATTGATGCTTTTCCCTTGAGTTGATAAATAGAAATTATA
>JASDQU010314444.1:0-13450 GCA_032191745.1 Picea mariana
CTAAAACTAAATATAAACTACTCTAACTATTCTATATACAAACTACTAATTACTATTACACTAACTCTACTAATTAATTGCCTAATTACTAATTGAATTACAACTTATTCACAAATATACATTATCTACAACTTGCAGATTTGAATAAAACCTGTAAAAATCATTTGTTTTCTTCCCTAAGACAACTAGAGATATAAATTTTGATTTTATGATTTTATGAATAAGAAATAAAACTTACTGAAATTAAACGATCTAATATATTAATCTTACCTATAACTCTAACTAAACTTACATCTAAACTAAACTACTAATAAAAACAATAAACAAACAAGTAACTAACTGACCTGGAAATGCTCCCAATTCATCTTGTGTATGATGACTTCGAAGCTGGTCGGAGGAAGGAAACTCGCACCGGATAATCCAGAAGCTTCTCATAAACGACAGGCTGCGCTACTCTTTAAGTTGTTTACAGGACAAACAAGACATAAAAAATCATAACAATTATATGATTTATAAATCTCTGCAATAAGGGAAACATGTTATGCAAAAACTTAAACTTAATAATCCAACTTATGAAGAAGAGAAACCTGTCATTCACAAACTGAATCAAGTAATTGCTATGTTTTTTGTATGCTTGGAAGAAATTAGATATGGATTATATTGATTGAATTATATCATTTGCAAAAGATTAAGATAGCTAAAGTAGTCATTAACCAAATGCAAATAGATACACATAAACATAAAACAAAATATTGATATCATGAAAAGCCAAAGCTGTAGCAGAATATCAAATTTTGTCTCAGTCTGCATTAAAATTCCATATCCTTGTTCTCCCACCAATGAGGATATCATTATTACAAAAATAATAAGTATTTATAAGTTTCTCCACAGGGTAAAACCTCCCTGTGGATAGTATCAAACTGTTTACATAATCTGGGAAGATATTCCCAAAATCAACTAAACTAGGAAATTAAAATGCAAGTAAAATATCTCAAATGTCCTCTAACTTCTCATCAAATCCACTGAAATTTCGAATTCACCTACAATAGACCAATAATAACAAATTAGAAAGGTATTTTATTAGCAAAACAATAAAAATCTAATCTTACAGACTTAGCTACAGAATCATCTGATTCTGTAGCTAGTCTAAAATAACGTACAGGATCAGAATTGAAATCAAATCAAATCTTTTGAAAGAACCAAATCCAATTATCTTCCAATGATCATTTAAAACAAATCACTCAAGATTCAAATGACTCTATCATTCAAGATTAAACAAAATCAAAAGCGATTCAATCGAAAACAGGGGTAAGAATACTCTATTTCTCTGTTACCATAAAATCGGGTCAAACGGTGACAAGACTGTTTCATATCCAAATGAAATCGATAATGAGTTATATCGTATGTGATACGATCTAATCCAACACAACCATTTTCCACTCGTTATAGCTATAATGAAATAGAAAAAGATTCACATCATTTAATCGAATACACAGATGGAAAAATTGTTTTGATTATGTGTAAACGAAATCATAAGTAACGGCATCAACCCAACCAAATTTGTGATTGATCCTTGCACAGTCAACAGACAGGATCGATTAATTGTGATCGCAATCTTAATAGAATCAACATAATTTATAATTGCAAACTGGGAAAATAATCAAAACAAATCACGACTGAGTTTAATATGGAAATAGATCGTGAATCTGGATATAGTCAAACTCGTTCTACGAATCAAATTCAAACAGCATATTCATTGCAATATGAATCTGACTGATAACATGGTGGAACTAACAACAAACCAATGCGAATTAACCGGCTGAGTTTATATCATAGTTGTTATGAATTGAATCTATTCACGATTTGGGTGAATTTGTACAGAATCACATTGAAAATAATCCGAATTGTATTCCTGTTGCTCGAAGGTCATATGGGACATAAAACCATAACAATTAACCATATCAAAACTGTTGCCAATCATAGCGTATGCATTATAACCAAATTGAATCAAAATGTGATTATGTTTAAAATTGAAATATGAGAAATGGCTCCTGTCTAGAATAGATACAAACGACTTCAATTGATAGCAGAGCATTCACTTTAACTAAATGAAACAAATCAAATCCACACCAAGATCAATCAAATCAATGAAAATCCATGAAAAGCTAAACTAGGAAAATGAACTTCCATTAATCATAACAAAACTATGTATAGAATATATACAATGTGACAGAACCAATCAATGCTATAAACAGAGCTTATTCAAAAAGAATTCGAATTCGTTATATAAACAAGCGATATCGAAACATACCTGTGTGAGGCTGCTCAAATTATGCCAACTTAGAATACACGACTGCTGTAGCTGACTCCACCTTTTTAAACAAGATGGAGCCTGTCGTCCTTTATTTCTTATCAGTGGCTTGCAGCTTAGCCTTTTGACTGGTAAGCAGTGCAACCTGGTCCTCCAAAGAGTGAATTCTTGACTGTAGAATCGGAACATCAAGGTAATATCTTTCTAACCACGAGCTGCATTGATCACAAGGTGGCACTGTAGGTTTTGACAGAGCAGGAGAGGGTTTGGATGAATGATAGGGGGCTTCATAAGGCAACTTAATGCCTGGGTAATTAGGGTCATCCTGTAGGCAAGGGGGTAGGTTTGATACAAAGTCATACGAGGGTTCAGCACACAAACCTTGTGAATAGGGGTATTCACTAGCCAAGAAACGCTCAACTTCCGAATCAGAGTCCTCACTCAACATGATAGGGTTAGGATCGACAGGGGGTTTTGGCTTATTTCTTTCCATTCGCGAAATTAAAAGGGCATTCTTTTTGCCTTTGGCGTTTACAGTGGGTTTTTCCTTAGGCCTCTTGCTCATAGTCTCAGCGTTCTTAGTCATAGTGTGGGGTAGGTCGATAGGTGAGTCGGGCAAGGGTTTAGGTAGCAGGATGTTGTAGGGTACTGGGAGTACAGCCTTGTCCTCACTCCCCACAGGTTTGTCAACCTGTGGAGGGTTCGAATCCTCAAAACCGTTGCGAGCCATGAAACTGCTCCAACAATCTCCGCGCAGACTCAAATGGTAGACCACAATAATCTTAACTAGCCCATAATGAAAAAGGCTACTATCAGCCTGGTTCCTTTTGTACTTCTTTGACATTTTAAACAGGCTTCTATGCAAGTAATAGGGCATATTGAGCTCATAACCCATAAAAACCATAAGCAAATGAAGGTGGTGTAAGAAAACAAACCCATACCAACCTTTGCAGGTGATAAACTGTTTGATTATCATCAATAAATCATGCTAACGTTGTTTAAGCATCGTTACTGGCAAACCTTTATCACAGGAGGTGATTTTTCGTGACTGGAAGAGCAGTGTCCATGGGACCTCCTCTACTTTGAAATTCTTGGACCATCGTTGTCCAGTGGCAGGAAAACCCGTAGCCAAACTGAGAAACTATTCATCAATTTCCAATTGAACATCGCCGACCTTGGCTCGACAGCCATCAAAGGTCAAAGCGAATTGCCGAGCTATGCAAAGGTTAAAACCCTCGAATTTTTGTACAAATGAAAGCCACCCAATTTCCTCAAGGTCACTGCGGGCACTATCGAACATCAACAGAGCCTGGCTCCCATTGGGTTCAGCTCGAACGACAGGGGCCATGGTGCAAGCACATGGTAAGGGTTTGGTTCGAATTTACCAATGCACAGGAGTAGAGTCATTTGGTCTAACAACAATGAACGATCAAAGGGGGAACACATTAATGTGCGCATGCGAGGGTGGTGGAGTTATTCACCGCCATGCACAATAGTTGTGGTAAAGTACAACCGCCAAGTTTAACCTCTGTTCAAACAATCATAGCATAGTTCAAAACCAATCATTTGCCAACCAAAGAATCAAACAGTGAGTGATATGCCAACGCGCCATTAACTATAGTTTTTCAAACCAATGTCATTCAACGTGAAATCAAACCCAAAAGTTAACCATGCACCATTGTATAAATGTTTAATCAAAAGTTTTAAACCAGTTGTGACTGCAACTTCATTCTTCTTGGAGTCACCAGTACACATAAGTACATAAGATGTGGTAGAGGGAGAAGGTTGGTCATGAATTTCCAATTGGGCATGCTGCTGAGAAGGAAAAGGTTGTGACAGGACAATGGGTGTAGGAGGTTTCCCAGTCCCTTGTAGGAACTTAGTAGCCTCAACACATCGTGGAAAATATTTCGTATAATGATCCTCACCACAGATAAGGCACAAATAACGAGGTTTACATTTGTCCTTGTCATCATCAGGTTGTGTTTTTGTTTTCTCAGATTGTTGATTATTACTTTTTTCCTCCTTATTCCTACCCTTCCCTTTCTTTTTATTTTGATTTTTACCGGTAGATGTAGATTGCCGAATTGACTTCAGAGGTTTTATTGGGGGAAGGAGTTGGGTTAGGAGTATTTTGTAYATTATAGGTAGTAGAATTGGGATTGGTATGACTGGATTGTTTAGACTGAGTCTCAGCATGAAAAGCACCAATCACGCCATCATTAGCATGAGAAGCTACTGGAGGTGTTGGGGTAGGATTTGTAGAAGGACAAGGAGCATCAGGGATCAAGTCTTGTAGTGTGCCTTCTTGCAAATAAACGAGATCTAGAGATTGAGCACGACTAATCACCTGCTCTTCAGTGACAACACCACCCATGGAAACATCATGGGCTATAGGCCCAATGAGTGAGTTCGTAAACCACTCAAATAACAATTGATCAGGAAGGGGAACTTTGTTTAAGCGTCTTCTTCTCCTCCACTCATGGATATGATCAGAAATATGAGTGGAAGAGGATTGTTTAAATGAACTCCAAATTTCAGTTCCTGTCTCATATCGAATTGGCAATTGGTAATGCGTTAAGAAATCCATGGCTAGGGTATTGAAGTCATTAAAGAATCCTTGTGGTAACTCAATATACCATTTGGCTGCTGAACCCATGAGAGTTCGTTGGAAAAGTTGTAATCTTATAGAGTCATCCATCAATGAGTTGGACGAACACCATATATGGAAATCCATGATGTGATTATTTGGGTCTTCTCCTGATCGACTATCAAACTTAGGAATGTTAGATGGAAATTTGGCCGGTATGACGGGACAATAAGGAGAATGAAAAATAAGATCATTCAAAATCCTAGATAAATCCAGTAAATCGAAAGTAGCAAGAAATGGAAATTGTCTGTTCACTTGAGGAAACTGGTACTTTTGAGGAGGTAGCCCCATAGGTATACCAGTAGGACCATAAGTAGTTTGTAGATAGTTAGATAGTCATAAAAAATTCATTTGTGGAGGGTTTTGATTAAGTAATATCCCTTGGAAAGGAGCATTAGACTGAAAATTTTGACCCCAAGTAGGATTCACAGAACCTGGATATGGTTTCCCGAGATTAGGGGGTACAAAATAATTAGCTTGAGGATGTTTCCCCCCAGATGGTTGTTGATTCCCTTGGAAATGAATATTCCAAGGTTGAGATTGTAATCCAGGTATACTTTTCCCATAAACTAGGTTATGGCCTCCAACTTGAGGTTGTCCCCCAACTTGAAGTTGCCCCCCAACTTGAAGTTTCCCCCCAACTTGAGGTTGACCTCCAATAGGAATTTGAAAACAAGAAGCGACAAAATGACTGGTTCCTCCAACTAGATTGGAGCTACTAGGGCCAGGATGATTAGATACTCTAGGCGAAGGTGGAGGAGGAAAGTAAGGCCCCCCGGAGAGAACCTGGGTAGGTGTAGGAACAAAATGACTAGCAAAATTATACCAAGGAAGAACACAAATATTAGACCCTCCGGATGGATTCTAGGCAGGAATAGAGATGGAAGTATTCAAAGCATTATACCTAGGGGGAAGTGACAGATTTGATCTAAGTGGAAGTGGTGTTCCAATAGAAGCTTGAGTGATGGTCACATTTCCAGTATAAATAGACATAGCTTGTGGGACCATGGTAGAGTTGGCAATCTGGAGAGGAAGAATCGAGTGAGAACAAATCAATAATTGGTTTGAAATTGGGATGACGTTACTGGATGTTCCAGTAAAATGATCTAAAGGTACTGTATAAGCAGCAGAAGTCACAAGTGTTTGTGATGCTAGGAATGCTATTTTATCAAAAATATCGTGTCCCAAAGAAGTTCTTCGAAAAGAAAGGACAAGGATAGAGCTAGGATTAAAAATTTCAGTAGTGTGAACCGGGGTTCTAAACGACTCACTCTGAAAAAGTGGATCGTCTACTTCAGACTCTGCATTAGGTCCAGTAGGTACTTCAATATTCTCTTCAATAACAACGTCTCCCAATGAATTCATCCGGAGAAAATGTGGATCTTGTACAACACTCAATAACGGATTTATAGGAAGTATGAATTCCTCTAAAGGAGTTGAACTGCCAATCTGAGAGGATACTTCGTTATTGATTTCTCCTTTAGGAGAGCCCTCTGGTGAGTTGGGAAGCAAAGGGACGTAATATTCCGGATCCTTCAAAGGTATCCCTTTCATCCTACATGAACGATGAGGGTCGATGTTGGCCGCACCAAATAAATAATGAAACAAATCTATGGCCAACTAGAGAAACAAACAACACTCACTAATAAAATCTAGAAATCAATCATGCAAACAAACCTTCTTATTTTGAAGTCACTAGTTGGTGATGAAATCTAACATCATGAAATCAAGACAAGAAGGGGCTGGGATAAAGAGGGTGGAAAAGTTATGTTGATGACATGCTTAGTGGACTTACACCCTGGTGCAAGATCCCACACATAATCATGGGTATACCCTCCAAGGAGCTTGAGTGAGTTTGGCCAATGTCGATTCCATGTACCGTGAAGACTTTCCCCCCCACAGTCACCTTGTGTAAACACCCTAAAGAGATAGGCTACTAAGGTTACGAATTACGACAATGATGCCTAGGGAAATAGTCAACAGTCCAATCCACACACAAAGGTAGGGTATCTATCCTGAAATCAACTCAAGAAGGTCCCCACAGGATTTTATTCTCAAGTGACCCCCAATAATACGCACAATCTCTACACTAAGACCTACAAATCAGGGTAACTCTGCCAGTCCTAATGCGACCTCATGATTGACCCTTGTGTTAGAAGGGCTTCCCAGGACAAAATGTACCAAGTGGATTTGAACTCTCCCTATCACAAGATACTATTGTGTGTTTTGATTCTTTGGATAGTGTGCCTTAAAACCTATTCCAAAGTGCTATCCTAGCTAATGTTGGTGAAAATAATTTCTATAAAATAAAAGTTGCTAATAAATTTTAAAAATATGTTGTATTTTAAAGGGTGTTGTTTACTCGACAGGGAAACATAAATGAAACTGATGATGTATGCAACCTTGACCCAATAAAATGAAAGAAGAGATGATTGTGCAATATTTCAATTCGATGAACTCTAATTATAGTAGGGAGAAGGTATCTTTTTTTGAAATACAAAATCTAAGAAACACAATTTCTCAATTTTTGAATGAACAAAATCCCAAATAATCAAAAGCTACAAAATTTTYCAATTTTTTCCTTTAACAAATATTTTGAATGCAACAATTTTCTTGTGAAAGATCACTAAAAAGAAGAATGACTTCAGTTATTTCTTTCTCAAATCATATCAGAGATGTGATGAAGGAAACAAAGCGTAATCCAAGAAAATTAACACACTCTCAACACGATTCCCAAATCAAACCCATAATGTGGACAAAAATGAAATGATAGGAAAGCCTTTTGTCAAATGCAAACAAAAATGTCCCTCAATCAATGACCAATCCAGAAAGTAAAAACAATCCAAAACTCCAAATAAATCAAGGACTCTTTGCCAAACAAGCACTCAGGACCAAGATCTAGAGATTATACCCTTGTGACAAAAATCAAAAGCAAAACTTGCAAAATTTACAAAGAAAAACTTTCAATTTCGTAAAATCAATCAAATGAAAGCTTCAAACTTATAAATCAATCAATCACTGGTATCAGAAGTTCATTCCAGGAAATTGAGGCAAAATTGGGTGGAAAAAAGAAAAATTGACTATCTCCAACAATTTCTACAAGAATCGTTGCAGGTTGTAGTGGAGCACAGTGTGATGATCTAGGGCCGTCACATGATGCCAATAGGGTATAGTGTGACATCATCGCACTGGTCTTCACTAGTAGAGTGAGACGTCAGAGGATGGTCATGGTCTGTCTATATAGTACATTGCGACGATCTATGAAACTAAAGGAAAATGGAAAGAAATACAAAAATTCTTACTGAACCTTCAGACCCAGGGAGTCTAGATGGATCACCCACAGACTTAGAGAATGAATTTGACCAAAAGAAGGCAGGCTAAAATAAAATAAGAAGAAAAAAACCAAAATAAATTCGTATCCCCAGTAGGTTCACCAATTTTTTTATCGGATTAATCGGTAAGTGCGGACACGAACAGATCTCCCTAGATTCCACATGAAACTAGAACAAAATAGAAAAAAATACACACTTCGCCTTAAACTTCATTATCATATGAACTAGTTTAGTGAGGTACAAGTGACATACCTTTTAAATGATGCTTGATCCTCGCTAGTGTCGTCCTTGTAAATCCTTCCTTGAGTTTGCAAAATAGTAAGCATGTCTAAGAATCACAAACCAACAAAGAGGGAAACCAAAGATATATGTATTCTAACGAAGTCTATGTATATGATCAAGGAATTATACAATAAAATACAAGATTCTTTTATAGGGAAGAAATGTATTATTGTATTAAGTGAAAAGAAAGTGGAGAATACAACCCATGCCTTGATGTTGCAAGGTCCCCTTTCGATGGCTCTTTGCTTCAACACACACACCTTTTCTCCAATGCCTTGAATGAAGAAGATCCACAATCTGACTTGAAGAACTAAAGAAAATCTCTCAAGAATAATTTGAAGTATAACTCTCCATACAAATCTTAGCCTATTCAACCTTCAACCTTTTCCATGAGATGCCCGTAGGGGTGTAGATCTATTGGCAAGTGCCGTGTAAATGGAAGGAAATATGTAAAAAGAGGTCTCAAGGTCGATTCTCACCCTGATTTACTCGGAGGGCATGCTTAAGGGTTGTGCATTCCTCCCCAGGGGTTATAAGGCAGTCGACAAGATTCGATCCCATGTCACACGAGTACGATACTGCCGTTGTTACCGATTCCCCTAGTTACCAAAAAAAAAAAAACTTTTACATGAGATATCCCTCTTTATATAATGTGAAAGAGAGATGGATGAGGAGATTAGGAGGATCCCACCAAATCAGAGAAGCGAGTAAGATCCAAACTGATCATAGGCCACCTCATCTTCTAGAAGATTCCCTTCTAGAACATTCATGAAATTTGACATTTCTCATGCTTTAAGCATCGTCGCACCCTATGCACAAGCAACATGCGACAGCGTCGCAATACAGGTTTAGGGTAGAGTGCGACGATCAGGCATCGTCGCACTCGATGCATATAGAAGGGTGCGACTACCTTCCTTTATATGGTTTTTGAAAGAGGAAAGAAAATCACTTTTCCCATGGAGAAAGTCCCTTTTAATATTTCTAGGGAACATGAACACATGTTGTCAGGTGATCACCAAGGTCACCAAAATAATGTGTAACACTATTTATGCTCCACATTTTAGCGAGCTATACTTGTCTCAATCAACGATATCGCCCAATGATTAGAACCTTACTCAACAGTCACCTCTACCGATACCCAACAACCCTTATGTCCCTATTCTCAACGTTTTTGGATCCACTGGAATCTTCCCTAAATTATGAAGTGATTCCCTTGCATTTTGAGGAGAGACCGAGGCTCTATGATCTCTTTCTATGTTCCCTCCAAACACGATCTACCTAGAATGGGGATGTTGTCTGTGTTTTTCTTAATCCAACCGTTGTGTATTCACCCTCCATGATTTGTCGAAGGGCGCTTGCTTTCGGCATTTTCCAAAACCTCTCAGAGTATTCCTCTCCACCCCCTTGTCTATTGTAGCATGTATGGGGTTGGTTGCAATCGTCTTATTCACGCTGGTAGTGTATGACCTTTATGTTGTCATAGAGGCTTTTAATAATGGGAATTATCATTGCATTAAGATGATGAAATGAAATCACGGTGTTGACTGCCCGACTGTGAAAAGAATTGGCAAGAGATGCTGCAATATCCATGGAAGTGGAATGGGATTTAATTTGAGATTAGATTGAGAAAATCCACCCAAATCTTGTGCCTAGCCCAAGGGCATCCCACAAATTTCTGAGCAATTCTTAACACACACGAAATTCACTGCCCCAAGCTCAGCGTGTACTCCTGTAATCGCCATGATTTCCTTAGAGATTCTTCAACAATTTTCATCTCCTTTAGCTTGGTTCTTCCCTTCTCCACCAGTCTACTGTGGTGATTCTTGTTTAGACATTTTTTAGTAGCAACCTGCTTCACAACCGTTGGTCTGAGTGCCTCTCCAGGACCCAACCCCTTGTGGTTGCTTCCTCCTCACACCAGAATTTTGGGAGACATCCAAGAAGTTATCTGTTGGTCACTTTATCAACTTTATTGTCAATTCAAAATCCTTGACTCGACGTTGTCTAGTGGTGCTCACTCAAAAATTTTCCATTTTCTTTCACAACTTAAATTTTTCCCCACCTCAGAATCTTAATTTAAAGTATGGGATCGATCTGTGCCTTTTTAATCATAGATGTTATTAATAGTATCTGAAGAACAACCAAATTCTTAGTACTTAAATATTTACTCTACTGTTGATTTTATTTCCACCTGGAAGGAACTGTGAAACTTTTGGACGAATGATCTCCCACTAGAGAGATTATAGTGGCTGGGAATTTGAAAAAATCAGTTACTTCCATTATTAAGTCTCTGTCGAGGCCTAAGTGGTTGTTGCTCCCTTCTACTCATCCTTTAGATCTCTGCGTGACATAATAATGCCAAAGGTTCGATTCTTAGGATTTCCTTTTTCCTTCCCTCTGCGTGGTGCCTTGTAATGCATTCTATGACTGGGAATTTTCAATTTCAAACCTTGGGTTGTTTAAATTAAATGCTTGAGTGTTATGTCAGGTAAGGCGCCCTGCGACTGGGAAATTTCAAATTTACCTTTTTAGTTTAGTTTTTTAAAAACATTTAATTGTTGTGCTTTGAAATTTGACTTGCGACTGGGCATTAGAATTCAGACCCCTTTAATTTTGTTCCTTAGATGTCTTAACTGCTCCCTCATACTTCGATAATGGCCTTCATTTCGCTATGTTGAGACTTGGTCGATCAAATTGTGCTGGGCCCCAACTAAAAAACTATCATTCTAGTTTTTATTCAATTTAAGATATTATGGAATAGAATTTCAATTTGATAAGTTGAGTATCCTTATTTTATTCAATTGTACTATATGATTATGGTCTTGCACCCTTCGACAACTTGGTGAATGTATTATTTTTATTATTCAATTTTAAATTCGATGGGGTCTTGGTCAACCACCCTTATTACTTACTTAGATGGTCCTTCTCTATTGATACAAATCATACCTAACAAGAATAAGATGTGAAATAAATTGTTGACCAAGCGCAATTTGTTTAGCTAATAATTGAAGTCGTTGCACCACGATTAATGGGTAGTTACTCTTTCTCATTGATTTTTCCGTATCAATGAGTGATATGGTTATTAGATCAAAATCATGCAATGACTTAAATGGTTGGCACTTTTGTGCCTAATTTTATTGTGATGTACGTTGAATTTATGGTTTAGTTTCCCTTGCGCCATACATACTGTATGATGATATTAATTAGCAATTGGTTACAAATGAGTCTTTATTATTATCAAGGCATAATTGATTCTCAAATGGTACTCTCTTGTGCCTTGTGAATGATTAAGTGAAGTTTCTGGCACCTTGAGTCTTGAGGTGTAAAGGATGGATTATTGAACAGAATACTCACGCGCAGTTCATTGGTATGATGTATGGATAGTCATGGATTTGAACCCCGTGCGCACATTGATTTATAATGTATCGTATGGTTTAGATATCAGTCCATTGCATGAGATGAAAAAATTATTACGGATGATGGCATGTGCGTTTGGGGGTTCGCGCCTCGAAATTAATTGATATTGCTTGGGTGCCTCGATCAGTTGATGTTAGGATTGATGGTCTTGATGTTAGTCTTCTAGCACTCAATGAAAAATTTATTGTGATGAAGGATGGTTATGCGAATAGTTAGACTGGTTGCGTGTCATGATTAATTGTATAAACACACTGATTATGGGTTTCTATTATTGTGATTTTGCGTCGATGTGTGTTTTTCATTCACAACAATGATTTGTCAGCCTTGCGTCATGATTGTTGTTAATGCATTAATGTTTTTTTTTATATATTGCACTCTTGTCAATGATGTCATTATTAAATTGTGATGTATATATTTCCTAACACAACATTAAAAGATAATTAATTTTTTTTTACCTGTTGTATTGTTGCTTGTGGTCATAACGATGGGGGTCGTTACACCCACCCCCTTTGGTTAAACGTTGAGCATGTGAGGGGGCAGGGGGGAATATGTTGTGGACCATTGATCTTGAAGTGGGTGTGCATAATTAGATCTGCAAAAAAATATGCACGTTTTATTAGAATTACATATACAATAAAGAAAAATAAAACAATTTACAAAGGTTTTGTTTAAACCTTTTGATTTATTTGAGAAAAATAAAACTAATTTAATAAAATTAACATGTTCCTAATGAGATTTCATCACTTAAAACAAATAAAACTAAAGTTGAAAATTATTCAAACTAGAATGTTTAATAAACTGGGACCTAAGGTCCTAAATAAATTTTCATTTTTTATGAATTTTTCGTTTTATGTTACACCAAGATCCAAGGGAGGTCTTTCTTATCCACAAACGAGATTTATCCGCAATACATAGAAAGTTTGCAAGAGAGGGTACAATTCAAGGATAAATACAAGAATGTGGAATAAAGAGAAAAATATGTTTGGCCATGTTTTGTTTTGCTGCTAGAAAATTTTGAAATGCCAAAGATAGAGACAAACTTGAAACTAGTGCTACTTCATTGCACAAAGGAGGTAATAAAAATGACTCAAACTTAATGATAAGTACCTATATGGTGACGAAAATCGATAGTTTCAATTGGAGCTTATAGAACACTTCAATGTGTTGTTGTACAATTTGGTTGGGAAACTACTAGAGTTGAAGCCATTTGGGCTAGAGGTATTCATTATAGTCAAGGGGGAAGAAGCACTCATGAAGAGCAGTGTAGAATGTGTGTCAATTTTTGATGGCATGGGGACTTAGTTGAACTACCTACTCATTAATTTCAATGCAAAGAGAAGCATCTTCAACCCACGTGTGATGACCACTTTCCCACTAGTAGGCATTTAGACCTTAGAGGTGATATGAAACTAAGGTGACATTATTGTTGGACACACCTACCACACTTGGAGGGGGGTG
>JASDQU010314445.1:0-13437 GCA_032191745.1 Picea mariana
GTTCTAACCTATTTACCTAACACATTTAACCCAGATTAGATTGTTGGGATAAAAATTACTCTATCCTGGGGCTATTTGATCAAGTTTAAACAGTTTGATCAAATTTATTCACTAACTAACCTAACTACTTGGCTAAGATTAAATAGTTTAGCCAAGTTTATTCACTAATCCTATCAGCATAAATTCAAAAAGACTTGGCCATGGTTGAACTGTATGAATGAAGTCATTATTATTACATGGGGCTTTATCCATTTTCTTTTATGCCCTTTTTTCTTTTTATTTTCTTTCTTTTTTATTTTTCTTTTCTTTTCTTTCTTTTTTCTTTTCTTTCTTTCTTTTGAAAATAATTTGCAAAATGAAATATTATTTACAACCAAATTACACCAAGAGTGAAAATTTTCTAGTCACTAGTTGATCCTATGAAACATAGGGTTATAACAGTGGCTCCACCTGGGGATGGTGCTCTCCTTGCGAGGTGCCAAGAACCTGTTTCCTGATGCCTATAAAGATTTTTTCTCCATTGCTTATTCTACTATCTGATTTGTTTTTATTTTGAGAATTTGGTGGCACTGGTCAGTGGCTTAGGGCCTTCTCTGCGGGCTTCAAACATTTGATCAATATCACCATACACAACCTGAATGTAAAGAAATGGTATGTAAAATGGAAATGAATTTATGAGATCTTTATTGGGGTGGAAGATAATGCTTCAACATCCTTCCATTTACAGGTCCACCTGGCAGGTCTGTTCCATCACTGTCTTTGAGCAAAAAAGTGTTATTTCCTCTGAATGCTTGAATGATATAAGGGCCTTTCCATAAGATAAAAAAATTTCCATGTTTACCCTTATCCTCATTTCAGGAATCCCATTTCATCACCAAATCACCCAACTCAAAATCGTCCTCTTTAGTTCTTTTGTCATAAATCTTTTTGATACCTTCTTGGATAACCTAAGTCTTGTTATATACTTCTTCTCTGGACTGCTGCAATTGGATCATTTGATTTATTCTTCTTTGAGTATCATTTGGCTCTTCTTGTACTTCCTGCAACAACTTCATGACAAGGACCCCCAAAGAAAAAGGAAACACTGCCTCAGTACCATATACCAACTGGTATGGGGACATACCAATTGATCATTTGGTGCTCAGTCTATCAGCCCAGAGCACATGAACCAACTTATTATGCCAAGACTTCTTGTTCTCTTCTAGCGTTTTCTTGATGATATTCACCAGACTTTTGTTTGAGGACTCAGCCAGCCCATTTCCCTGAGGATAATAAGTTTTTGAGTGTCCAAAAGTAATGTGGTATTGGATACAAAACTCTATAAATCTTTTGGATCTGAAAGCCACTGCATTGTCAGCTATAATTTTTCTAGGGCATCCAAAGAAAGACACAATATTAGTTTCCAAAAATTTAATGATAACAAAGTCAGTAGCTTGCCTGCATGGCATATCCTTGATCCACTTCGTGAAGTAGTCTATGTTTGTGAGGATCCACTTATGTTGGCCCGAGGAGGGTGGATGTATTCCTCATATAAATTCTAAATCCCATTGTTGGAATGGGGCTTCAACTAAGATGGGCTTCATGGGAAGAGGCATAAGCTTCCTTTTACCTTCGAAAACCTATCATTTGTGGCATGAAGTGACTTTTTGATGAACATCAACAAACAATGTAGGCTAGTAGAAACCAGCTCTGAAAATCTTGTTCCTTGTGGTCTTCCAACTTAGATGACCGCCACAGTCCCCTGCATGGAAATCCTGCAATACCATGTCCACTTCATCCTTCAATATGCAATTAAGAAAAATACCTTCAGGGTCTTTCCAATAAAGGTTTCCTTCTAGAATACAATATTTCAATGCTTTCAGTTTAATAAATTTGGCTTTGGTCTTAGTCAATCCAGGAGGATCTTGTAAGTTATGAAGTACAAAAATGAGGTTTTCATACCAAGGAGAGTTTAAGAATACCTCTTTTACATTTGGAGTCGTCTGCTCGTCAACTACAGCCAAAAACTTAATTTCTAGAGCATGAAAATTGGATTGAGCCATTATTTTGGCCAAACCCTGACCTTTGATCAGCTTAGTGGGTTTTATTTCAATGTCATATTCCAGAATAACCGTAATCCACTTTCGTCTCCTACCATCTAGATTATCTTGAGTCAGGATATCTTTTACCAAGACATTCGGAACATATGCAATTGTTTGAGAATGGAGAATATAGAATCTGAAATATTTTATGACCTTTACTTAGGAAAAATCTTGTTTCTCCATTATGTTGTAGTTCAATGCAGCGTCTCTCAAAGATTTGCTGAAAAATTCTATGTGTTTTTCGTACCCTTCATTGTTTTTCTGCATTAGTACTACTGCGATGGTGTGTTCAGAAGTGAAGGAAAACAAAAAGAAATCTTTGGTGTAATCTGGGCTGATCAAAATTGGGGCTTGGGTGAGTGCATATTTCACCTGCTCAAATGACTATTTGGACTCGGTGTTCCATCTGATTTTGGTGTCTTTTTTCAACATATTTGTGATATTCCTAAGAAGTTCGACCAAGTTTGGTATGAATATTCTTAGGAAATTTATTTTCCCAATGAATGATTGTAATTCTTTGATGTTCCTAGGGTGTTCCACTTTATGGATGGCTTCTATCCTGCTAGGGTCTATTTTAATTCCATCTTTAGAGATTATGTGCCCCAACAACTTGCCTTCCTCTAAGCCAAAAAGGGTCTTTTTGGGATTCCATGAAATCCTGAACTTTCTGCACTTCTCAAACACTCATCTAAGATGTTGTAAATGTTCCTCTTCAGATTTGGAGTAGATAGTTGTTACAAAGAAATCCCCCTGCAGACAAGTGGATTCTCTCTTGGACTCTAAATTTTTAAGGCCAAGATAGAAAAGTGCTTAACATGGACACTGACATTCCTTTTAGATATAATTAAGCTAATGTATGAAGAGGGAGAAGAAAAGTGTACCTTTTTAATGGCATTTTCCCTCGCACAGTCTAGGTTGAGCTTCAATAAGTCCTATAAAACAAACAAAGATACAACAAGATTCCTATTCTACTGAGATTAGCTCAAAAACAGATCTATCTACTAGAGACAAGTTCATGTGGAACAAACACAAACTTTAAAGGAAATAGGGAAAGAATTGATTTATATTAATGAGAACAAAGTGAAAAACTTATAGCCATGTATGTAGGTGCAACAGCTTCACCAAGCTCTCTTTGTCCAGACCCTTGTTCAAATAATACACACACAGAATAATGATGCTTCAATGATGTCTCTCCTTACCTATGAGATCATAGATTTGATATCTCCAATATTTTCCTCCTCTTTCACCATGAGAAGGCCTCCTTATATAATCTTTGAGAGGCCCAACCACTTGAGAGATATTTTGGATAAGTTAAGGATTCCTCTCCTTTAGTTTTGGATCTTCCCTAAGAACATGCCTTGACCTCAGATTCGAATCCAACTACCTTCAGAGATTGAGGGGATTCTTCCATGATTTATCTCAACAAGCCAAAATTCACTCAGAAAGGGTAGTGCTCCCCCAAAAGGGGCACCAGAGAATTATAACGCTCCCCCAAAGAAGGATAGGGAGCATCAGCTCTCCCTGACAGTGTATAGGGGAGCGCTATCTTCCAAAATTGATTTTTTAGTGGTTTTCTCAGTGGCAAAAGACTTGTGATCCTTGTCAATTGATTTATCTTCTTCAAGACTAGTCTTTGAGGTGTCTTAAGTGTCCTTATGATGTCGTTAGAGGCATGACATAGGCAAGATGGAAGTATGATGTTTGTGACACTTTTGATCAATATGTGACACTTGTGAACAAGATGCAACACTTACAACACTTGTAATAACGACACTTGTGACACTATTGAAGTGAGTAATTTTGATGTGTAACAGATTTCCCCCCAAAGTGCGAAGTCAGAAGATGATGATGACTGAAGTACTTTGTAGACTTTTTCAATAAAGGGTATGGACACAGAGAACCTGGTAGAAGCTATACAGAACCATCAAACAAATATTATGATATGTTTCAAACCCAAGGCAGGCATACCTATGCTTGGGTGGAAAAGACTTGTAAGGTATGGCCACCACAAAATACATTGCAGATCCATAATTGTGTTGAAAAAAAGGTATAGCCACCAAATATACAATGTGGATCTATACTTCCATTATATGAATTGATCGTAGACACAAAAAATACATAGTGGATCTACGAGATGACAAGACATAGCCACAGAACAATACAAAGTGTATCTATGTAACAATATATGTGTCAATGTTCAAGAGAAACTTTGTCACAACCTGGGTAAAGTACATATCAGAGTGAATCACTTAACCTAGGGTCTTCTTACCAATCCTAATGTAGTAAAAATCTAACCATGTGAAAATATGTTCTGATGTCGAACATGGCGGAAACCACTTGATTATCGGTAAATGAGGTAAATTGTTAACAAGTGCGAGAGAAATCACCATTGATGTCAATGATTCCCAAGGTATTCTAGTACATTCCAATGAATGTGAATGGATGATATGGAGTCAAACATCCATGGAATCATCTGATCAGAGGTCAATGATGTAAACCCATTGCCGAACGCGAGGAGGCCTGCCATTGAGGCATGCAGGTCCCAAGGTACTAACTGGTTTCTAAGTCTAGTTTCCGGATAATGTGTTGAAGTTGATAGGAATAGACTCGTCGAAGGAGGGCCTTGATGTATCCCCCATCAAAAACATGAAACTGACACAAATATGTAATTGGTGGATCAAAATAACATGGACTGACATGGGTTTTCAAACAGGAAATTTGCGGTGGTTGACTCTTGAGGAAGATACTTTCCTTGAACACTGAGGCACAACAACATAAACATGTCATGGACCAAAACATGATGATGCAATGGATACTGTGACTTTCGTCGGGTGACCCAAAGTAGTAAAAAAACTCAGAGGATTGGTTCAGTGTAGAGGTTCAGCGGATTACAATGTATGAAACGACAACGTGCCGTGTTCAAGGGAAACTCTAAGAGTGAATGGTAATGCTCTCAAAAACTGCTTGGCTTACTTCCTTCAATTTTTTGTCCATCCAAATAGATGAGTACCTCTTTTTAATTTAACGAGCTCAAGGAGGGTAACACATGCTCGATATAAATCACCTTCGATAAGTCCCTCTTCCTTTGTTTAACAAACTGGAAGAAGTAAGGGTTCGGTCCCATATGGGCCCTTCAATGTAAGATTGTTTAACGAGTCCAAAGAAGCTAAAATAGGTGGTTTTTCATGTTTAGAGAGTCTGAAAAGAACTTAAAGACGACTCCAGGATTGTCCTTTTTCGTAATTTTAGTCTTGCGAGGCCGAAAAAAAGATAAACTACCACTCGAAAGATGCCCTTTCAACCCTTTTAACAAGTGGGAAAGGAAGCAAGATCACTCGAAAATATTTTCATGTTTAGAGAGTCTGAAAAGAGATTAAAGATGACTCTTGGGGGTTCCTTTTTCGCATAACCTCTACGAGTCCGAAAAAGTGATAAAAGTCTACTCGGTTACACTCTCATGTATTTACGAGCATGATAAAAAACAAAGACTAAGCTCAATAACTTATTCTCATGTATTTTACGAGCACGAGAAAGAACAAAGACTAAGCTCGGTTTTGGTTTCATTTTTACACAAGCTTGAAACAAAATTAAAGTATGCTTGTAAATTCCCAACGTAATTTCCAAAGGTAGGGATACCCATGGATGGTTGGTACTCTACCCCCAGCTTGAAAGCTAGTGGCTTAACTCCAGAATGATCATCAAAGGCTGGAGACATGCCCCCCAAGCTTCAATTCATTCACCAACTTTGAGGTTGTCATCGATTTTTGTAGTAGATGGAGAAAAAGGATACAGGTGGATGAAATGAAGGTGCAAATATGAGACCTAATGAAAGAATCGACTCGACATCTACGAGATCCAACGAAATACTTAACCTAATGGGAGAGGTAACTGTTTCATTTTTTACCGATCTTGACACAGGAAAAGAACTATGCTCATGGCTCCGGGTTCAATCCCCAGATTTTTATTTCATTTTTTAACGAGCTTGCCACAGAAAGAAAAACTATGCTCAAGGCTCCAGGTTCAATCCCCAGATTTCTGTTTCTTTTTTTAACGAGCTTGCCACTGAAAGAAAAACTATGCTCAAGTCCTCTATTTCATTTTTTAACGAGCTTTCCATAGAGAAGCGAAACTATGCTCCTAGACTCTTCTTGATCATGGTTTCTAAGAGGATAATGCTCTGGAAGGACACCATGTCAAGGGACAAACGTCAATCATGGCTTCCAAGAGATCTTCACTAGATGGAATAAAAGCACACTGGAAGAGAAACATGTCGATGACCTCGATAAAGGTAGAGAGATCAGGCTCCAATAGCCCTACCGAAGATATTACCATGTCAACTATTGGATCTAAGTCATTGAAAGTTTAAGCCATGGGAGATAACACCACATAATTGACATGTGGCAGGGGCAATATTGTTTGCATATAAGAACCATTTAGGGAGGTAATCCAGTTGGGAACGATTAATGAAAGTTGATCAATAGTCACAATTATTCCAGTGTGAGGGAAAGATGTCACACGAAAAAGAGTGGACACAATATCTCTCATGTCATAGACATAATCTCGTCCAAGGTATAAAGTGAAATCCAAGGGGTCTCGGACCACCATGACATCAATAAAGACAGTTTTCCCTCCTAAAGTTACGAGAAATTGAGGAAGGATCCCTAAAGGTTGACTGGTTCTTCTGTTAAAAGATAACAGATTCTGTGTAACCGGCAAAAGATGAGGACAACCCAAAGTGTGCCAAGCAACAGAGGATAAAATACTAACAGACGCACCTTCATCTATCAATGTTTGAGGAATGTCCCGACCACCAACCTATACTATAATCTGGAAAGGAATGTGAGAGGGAAGATGAGGTCCAGTTAGCGCACCCCAATAAAAAAGGAGGGCCTCATTTCTTGGAGGGGGTTTCACGAGAGAAGGAGGAATGCACCCTAGCATGATAGATTCTATATTAACAAGAAAAACGTGGGCAATATCAGGTTTACTCTCTAGTGGGAGAGTAGGATCGACCGATGAAGGTATCATATCGACCACTTGGTTTTCATTCTACAAGGGGAGAATGGGGTCGACAGGTGGAAACGAATCGACTACTTGGGTTGCACTCTCTAAAGGGAGAGTTGGATCGACCAAAGATGGGATTGGATCAACCACTTTGGCAACTGGTTCAACTAAGGACATGACTAGATTGATGACATGATCATATGGACTGACTGATGAAGGGACTGGATCAGTCACTTCGACACTCGTCAGAGGAGGAGTGGGATTGACCATGTTGGCACTCTTCAGATGAAGGGTGGGACTGACCAATGGCGGGACTGGATCAGTCACTTTGGGTTCACTCTTTTGATGAAGAGTGGGGTTGATCGATGAAGGAACTGGATCAACTACTTTGGGTAGTGGTTCGACTGAGGATGAAACCAGATTGACCACCTGATCAACCGGACTGACCAAGGATGGAACCGGATTGACCAGTCCATCAACTAACGATGGGTTGGGGGAAATCTTACAATAACCAGTTGGAAGTTGAATCATTTCCAAAAGAGAAGAAACCTCATCCATACGAGGACAAAGGTGAGAGTAATGATCACCTTTTCATAACATGCAAGGAAATTTGACAGTTGTCTTCATCTTACCAACCTTAACATCACTATTTGATGGGGTGTCACCATCATGTCTATCAAAGGTCGATGATGTGGAGGACCAAAATTCTAAGACCTTGGGAATACTAGGGCAATCCCTTAGAAAGTGGTCACCCTTACAAAGACTGCAAGGGAATTTTGGTTTTAGATTCTTTGTTGTAGTCTCTTTGACCTCACCAACACTTCCAATACGATCGACAGTAGTTGGTTGCTTGGATCCAACATCTGATGTAGTTGGAGGCTTAGTCCCTTTCTTATTCTTCTTTTTCTTCTCTTTCTGTTTGTTCTTCTTCTTATCAACCTGGCTACTTTATTTAGAGCTTTCACTAGGCAAAGAAGAATAAATGAAAGGAGACTTCATGGGTGAATAAGGAGAAAGGTCGACATGAGGTTGATGTCTGGGTGGTGTGCTTACATCTGAAGAACTTGCATTCGAGATCACCGGAGTGGAAAACAACCATATTGGTAATCCAATTGTGAGACCTGGAAGGATCAAAGTAGCAATGTAAGGAGGACCAACGTTCCCATTAGAAGGAAAAACAAAGGGTTCCCCCGACAAAGGGGTTCCTTCATTGGTCATTCCAGGAACTGACGCCATAAAAAATAAAGATCCAACCTAGATTCTGCTAGGGAGAACAAACAACACATGCTAAAAATCTAGTAAGCAAGCAAGCAAACAAAACCTTCTCACAATGAGAACACTAGTTGGTGATGAAATCCAACGTCGTAGGAACAAAGTAAGAAGGGGTTGAGATAGAGCGGGCGGAAAACTTTTGTTGACAAACTGCTTAATGGACTTACACCCTGGTACAAGCTCCCACACATAATTGTGGGTATACCCTCCAAGGAGCCCGAGTGAGTTTGGCCAATGTCAATTCCAGGTACCGTGAATACTTTCCCCTCCACAGTCACCTTGTGTAAAGACCCTAAAGATATAGGCCACTAAGGTTACCAACTACAACAATGATGCTTGGGGAAACATTCGACAGTCCGATCCACGCGCAAGGGCAGAGTATCTAGCCCAAAATCAACTTGAAAGGCTTCCACTCATCATTGTGGGTATACCTTCAAGAGACCCCCATAATACAGGTAATCTCTACACCAAGACTAACAAAGCAGGGTGAGTAACTCTACTAGTCTCAATGCGACCTCGTGATTGACCCTTGTGTGAGAAGGGCTTCCCAGGACAAAATGTAGCAATTGGATTTCATTGCTCCCTAACTCAAGATTATATTCTTGTTTATATATTTGGAAATTTATATTTCACACCTATTCCAAAGCCCTACAACTAATCTAATGTAGGTTTTCTACCAGAAAAAATAAAAATGTCTAATCAATTTTTAGTTTAGCGCTTGATTTTTAAGGCTGTTGTTACTCAAAAGGAAAATGGCGTGGAAAATATGGTGTTTTGACTGACTCAAAATTTATGCAAAGATATGAAGATGAAATATTTTCATTTCGATGAAATCTATGTTACGAGAAGGAGAAAACAATCATAATTTCATAATTTCAGATGCACAATCTCCCAAAAAAGCCAAAAACCATGTAATTCCGCTACTTCAAATGCAAGCTAGTTTCACTACCCAAAATCAAGAATGCATACAACTTCTTCGTTTGATTCTGATGTATACAAAAATTAAGTACAAAACCTTCAATTCTTCACTACTTTCAATCAGGATAAAGAGTCCTATGCAGATGCAAAAAACACGAAGCAAAAGTCTACAAACAAAGCACGCACTCAAGGTAGTGAGAACTGAAAGAAAACAAGCAGAAGCTTGGTCTAATAAGAACTCAATAAAGGATCCTAAAACAAACAAGCATCCAATGGAGTCACCAATTTATGTTACAGATAAATCCCCCTGCAAACAAGTGGATTCTCTCTTGGACTCAAAACTTTTAAGGCCAAGACAAAAAAGTGCTTAATGTGGACACTGACATTCCTTTTAGATATAATTAAGCTAATGTATGAAGAGGGAGAAGAAAAGTGTACCTTTTTAATGGCATTTGTCCTCGCACAGTCCAGGCTGAGCTTCGATCCTAAGCTCCTCGATAAGTCTTGTAAAACAAACAAAGATACAACAAGATTCCTATTCTACTGAGATTATCTCAAAAACATATCTATCTACTAGAGACAAGTTCATGTGGAACAAACACAAACTTTAAAGGAAACAAGCCAAGCATTGATTTATATTAATGAGAACAAAGTGAAAAAATTACAGCCATGGATGTAGGTGCAACAGCTTCACCAAGCTCTCTTTGTCCATACCCTTGCTCAAATAATCCACACATAGAATAATTATGCTTCGATGATGTCTCTCCTTACCTATGAGATCATAGGTTTGATATCTCCAATATTTTCCTCCTCTTTCACCATGAGAAGAACTCCTTATATAACCTTTGAGAGGCCCAACCACTTGAGAGATCTTTGGGATAAGTTGAGGATTCCTCTCCTTCAGTTTTGGATCTTCCCTAAGATCATGCCTTGACCTTAGATTTGAATCCAACTACCTTCAGAGATTGAGGGGATTCTTCCATTATTTATCTCAACAAGCCCAAATTCGCTCAGAAAGGATAGTTCTCCCCCAAAAGGGGCACCAGAGAATTATAACGCTCCCCCAAAGAAGTATAGGGAGTGTCAGCTCTCCCTGACAGTGTATAGGGGAGAGATACCTTCCAAAATTGATTTTTTAGTGGTTTTCTTAGTGGAAAAAGACTTGTGTTCCTTGTCAATTGATTTATCTTCTTCAAGACTAGTCTTTGAGGTGTCTTAAGTGTCCTTATGATGTAGTTAGAGGCACGACATAGGCAAGATGGAAATATGATGTTTGCGCCACTTGTAGTCAAGATGTGACACTTGCGGACAAGATGCGACACTTACAACACTTGTAATGACGACACTTGTGACACTATTGAAGTGAGTAATTTTGATGTGTAACAACAGTCACGTCATCCAGATATATGACTATAAATATTCCAAGCTCATCCACAAAAGAAATATCCATTGCTCTTTGGAAAGTGGCACCAGCGTTCATCATACCAAAGGGCATTTTCACATACATGAAAGTTCTTCAGGGTGTGGTGAATGTTGTTTTCTCCTGGTCATCTGGGTGGACAAGGACTTGGTTGTAACTCGAGAAACCATCTTGTAAGGAGATCCTACTGGACCCAACTACCTCTTGTAATATGTGGTCCATTTTAGGCAAAGGGTAATTGTCTTTGAGGGAAACCTTGTTCAGATTCCTAAAATCAATGCAAATCTTGATTTCACTAGTTTTCTTCCTGGTAGGAACCAAATTAGAAACCCATTTGGAAAATCTCAAGGGGACTATAATTTTGGCATCATACATGTTTTTGATTTTCTTTTCTATCAGGGAAACCAACTTGGGATTGATTCTCATAAGTTTCTTCCTGAAAGGTTTGTGTTCTTCTTTTATTGGGATCTGATGTTGTATGATACTTGTTTCATAAGATTTTAAATCCTCGTAACTTCAAGCAAACACATCCACATATTCCTTAAATAGTTCAATGTATTTTCATTTTTTCTCAGGGGGTAGGGATTTGAAAAGTTTTATCATTTTGGGTTTTTCCTTTGTTCCTATGTTACACTCTTTGACCTCTTTACCACTAGCTTCAATTTTTTGTTTTTTTCGCTACATCATTAAAATCAAACAAGTCTTCCAGCAGAACTAAACCTCTAGGTAACACATTATTTTTCAAATGTAAAATACCAGAATCTACTTCATTTTCATTCAATTCCTCTGAATCTACTTTATTTACACTCCCATTTTCAAAAACAGATTTATTTACATTATCATCATCATTCTCTAAGTCTATATTTGTACATTCAAAATCATTCTTTCACTGTAGGAAGTCTTTAATTTGATCGTCATTCCCGAATACCTGCCAGTATCTGATGTTGTCTGGAACAATTGGTCTGCACTTCACCTCTACTGTGTATTGGCGAGTGGGACGAAAAGGTATTTTTCATGTAGCTACTGATGTGGCTAGCCCGTCTGCTAGTATGTTTTGTCCCCTAGGCATTACCTGCAAGTCGATTTCTGTAAAACATTGAAGGGCATCCAAAACGACATTATTGTAAGCTCTAAGTCTAGGATTTTTAGCTGCATACTCACCTTTAATTTTCTTAGTAATCAATTCAGATTCACCCCTTACCATAATCTGTTTGGCACCAACCTTCTTCAATAGTTTCAGGCCGAGCATCAAAGCTTCATACTCGGCTATGTTGTTAGTGAATTGGAAATTCAGTTTGTAAGAATGGCTCTCTGACTACCTCAATTTGTGATTATGCAACCAAACTCCAGCTCAAGCCCCCTCCTTGCTCACAACTCCATCAAAATCCATGCTCCAAAACTCTGTTTGTAGTTCCTCACTTTCCACAGTTGCAGTATTTCTTACCTCAGTGATTGCTTTATCTTATTTCGGATCAGGTGTATCATCTTCCAGCTGAGCGATTTGTCCTTCCAAGTCACCATAATTGTACAGAATGAAAGAATCCAGATTAGAGTGTACAGAGTATAATGGGTAGTTGTGTGGTTTTTCCTGACTGTTGACCATATACTTCATCAGAGTCTCTCTGTACAGTCTTCTCTGTTGTCCAAATAATGGGATGGTGGCATAGGACATATCTAGTTGCAGGGTACCTTTTAGCTTAGATCCCCAGGATCTTGATAGTAACATATCGTATTTCAGGGGAATTTCTGCAACCACGATATCCATCACCATACTCTTCACTGGGATTTGAGTTAGGGTGATGCATAAATCTTTAATTATCCCTATACATTTGACCTTGCTAGAGTCAAAAGAATGCAAATCCTTCTAGGTTCTGGTGACCTCAAGTCCCAAATTTTCCATCACAACTTTGGGCATCAGGTTGTGAGAGGTGCTTGAATCCATCATAGCATTGTGTAAGATCGATTCATGGATATTCAGGTTGATGTAGAAAGGGGGAATGACGTCGTTATCAGTTTGACCATCAACTTTAGGGCCAAACAGGAGCTCAGGTCGATCATCAGTAAGATTTACTGTGTCTGAATGATTGGTTGATCCAACATTCAGGGCCTTCATACCTATCTCGGGTTCGATGATTAATGATTTAATCACCTGCGACCTGTAAGCGTTCTTGCTCATCAGCTCGGAAAGAGGAATGGGAATCTTAAATTTAGCTAGTTCCCCTTCAAGGCTGAAAGTAGTGGAAGCTTTGCTTATTCTCTACACTTCTGGTTTATTCATTGGAGTCCTTTGGGCAGAAGTACTTGGCTGACTATTCGATGAAGCCTCAGTCTGATTTGATCTTTTTAAAATTTGAGGGTTTCTTTTTGCGGGAGATTCACCATTATTCCTCTCAGGGACTTTCTTGGGAGAAGTTTCCGAGGTTTTCTTGGTCTCTACTATTTTCTTTGTTTTGGTAGCCTTCTTTGGAGGGTTGTCATTTGTCCTCTTGCTTCTCAAGTTATACTTCCTGTGGACCTCCATTATAGATATTCTGAAATAGCAGCTATCAGAAAAGAAGGCAAGATGTGAATCATTAGAACAAGAAGTAGTGAAAACAAGGAAAGAAATGGAGAAAATTCAAGCCTTGTATAATCAGAATCTGTCAAGTATCAAAGCCTCAGAAGGATTAGCCACCATTCTGAATCAGCAAAGGAATCCAAAGCTGAAAACTGGTTTGGGTTATGAAGAGGGATCAAGCAGTG
>JASDQU010314448.1:1557-13436 GCA_032191745.1 Picea mariana
CCCCGGCAACGGCACCAGAAATGTTGGCGTTCGGAAGTCACTCCTGGATTGCTAGCAGGAGTAGAGCCCGAAGCCCATCAGTTTTAATGTCACGGTTTGTTTTAAAAGGTGATCAAATGGAGGGAAACTCAAAACAACGTCGTATCAACTCGGAAACCAGACCGGGCATGCATGAAAGAGTGAGGTCCTGATAAACTCCAAACAGTGAGTTGTAGTAAAGGAGAGTAGGTGGAAGATTTACGCAAGAAGAGCGCAACGATCTATTACAGACATCAGGTGTGCAACAGATTAAAGAAGAAATGCATCCGAATGCAAAATCCTTTTACATTCAAATACAGAAAACCAGAGGGCACGACAACGCCACAACAAATCCTTTATTGCAACAAGCTGCACTACTATGAATCCTCCGGCAAAAGATGAAACAAAGACGGAAAAGAAAGAGAACTGTTTGTTATAAACCAAGAAATCTCAAACACAGAGGCATAACCAGAGAACCAGAGTATTTGCTGAAACTTTACAGTCGGGAGCTTAGCTCTACCATCGATAGATACAAAAATGGCAAAAATGCCTACATATACTCAAAACAACAACAGCAACAGGATCGAGAAAATGCATTGAAGGCTTTGCGTCTGCATGGCTTCTGACACTTCTGCAACCGCAATCTTTGAATAACCGTGCAACTTATGGCAGACGTGATCAATCTTCTGACAGTTACATCGGCGAATCGACATGCTTTTAATTCTTTGCAGGACGTCCCCATTATGGCGGAGACGATGCCTAACCACCCTCAACTACCTCAATAACTGCTTCTTGGGATTGATAATGGCTCAGCCAACTCAGCATTTCGGGATCCGGATGACTTCTCGCTCTGCCACCTGGAGCAACAGGATATCTTGAAAGATGAACGTGAAGGCCAGTGCAGAGGGCATGGGGCATGGTAGGTGTGACGACACCGGGGAGTGCGTGGAAGGGGTGGCGAAAAGTGATGATGATGACAGAGAGGGGTGGCAGAGGATGGATCATGGAGGAGGACACCCAAGTAGGTAGGGAGAATATGAGATACCTTGGGTGAGAAATCGACGTGGAAAGGGATTGGGACACGTGGCGAGAAAGGAGTGGATGTAAGGAGGAAAGAGGGCCACGAGGACCACTGAGGAGAGGTGAGCAGATGACACATGGAGGCGGGGGAGAGGCGAAGAAAGAATGAAATGACAGGAGGAGAGCCCACACTGGTTAAACACCGGACAGCTGAGAGGGGTAGGACTACACGAGAGCCGTTGATCTGGGCGCTACGATTCTGGCCGTCGGAAAGCTTCACCTGGGATCCCGGACCCCCCCCCTCCGCTTAAAGGTAGAAAGGCGGGGGGGGTCCGAGCTGCTCTTTACTGCCGTTGATCTGGGCGTGCTAATCTGAACCGTCGGAGAGCTGCACCCCCGATCCCGGACCCCCCCCCTCCGCTTAAAGATCGAAAGGTGAGGAGGGTCCGAAAATTGCTGTGTGCCGTTAATCTGGGTGCGGAAATCTGGGCCACCTGGTCGTGCTCGCTGCTTACCAAGGGCGCATAACCGCCCGAAAATTTGGATAAGTGGGTTTTGACCCATTCTTTTTCTCTCTAACCCCCTTAGCAAGAAATATCGCTAACACAAGGATATCGAGGATGACAGATCATCAAGGGAAATGGATCATGGACAGATCATTAAGTGGAAGAATATATCAATGAGTGCTTTGGAGAACCTCATGAGAAAGAAGGAAAGATAGGCTAGCAAAGCCCTGAAAATGCCGGTCAAGTTGACCTAGGGCTTTAGACACCTAGGGTTTTTTCATTTAGGCTTTTGACACTTAGGTTTCAACCTAAGGTTGTCAGTGAGCTATTGTAATGTATAAATAAAGGTTAAGAGGACCTGGGAAGGGTTCGATGTATGTTGTTGTTGTTGTTGATTATGTTATGATGAGTGATTGTTGTTGAGAGAGAAGTATCGTATTGTGAGAGAAACCTGTGTTGTAATATCTTTAGTTGGGTGTGAAGATCAACCCTGTAGCTAGGTGCACAGGGAAGGGGAGAGAAAGAGAGAGAAAGAGAGAAGATCTGATAGCTAAGAGTGCAGATAGAATTGTATGATTTCACCTAATATATTATAAAGAACAATTATGTGGACGTATCCCTAGGGAGAGGGTGAACCACGTACATATTGTCACTGTGTATGATTGTTGTTGTCTTCTTTTACTCTGTAATATATTGTTATTGCATTATTTTATTGGATCTAGCAGATAACTGTGCGAAGTAGAACTAATCTTGTAACTGGCATCTAGATGTTGTGTTGTTCTTGTATTGGATCCACTTTGTATTTCCTCTAGTTGTAGACACTTGTGTCCTGCAACACCCTATAGCTACTTTGGGTGAGACTACATCTTCCTCGCAAGTGTTTCCAAAAGGGCCAGTGGTTAGGGATTTTTGGTGCGTTGTTAGAGATGAACCCTGGGTCTGCCCTTGTGCCAATAGAATTTGATGACATAACTCCAGATGAAAAACTCTAATACCCTTGTTTCCCCCAACTTGTAATTAATCATTACTTATTATTACCATGATATGGCATGTGAATAATGTAAATGTATTATTGTTTATATTTCCAATAACTGACTATGGGGGTGAAGCGTTGAAGTACTGGACATGATATCACTAGAGGAAAGAGTGAGGAAACATGTAGAGAGGGTTCATCATGCCAAGATAAACCGATCCTCTTTGCTGAAATATTTGATCTAGAATAATAATCCTCATCCTGATCCCAAGGAAAAATCAATTAATGAAAAAAGGACTGGTGGTTGAACAATCAACTACCCCAATGAATGGATGCAATGGAGGGCCTGAGTGAGAACAAAAACAATTTCTATCCTGAAGTATGACAAAGTGTAGTCTTCCTACATATCTAGATTGATTCGAGTTCCTTCTCATAGAAGGATAGGACAGGTCTAAAACCTTACTGATGGGGGGGGGACACCTGAGAAAGAAGAAGAGCGCATGAGGCTCTCTATTTTAGAAGAAGAACTGAAATATTAAGATGTTATGGTTATAGGAGAGAAACATAGGAGGAATTCAGTTTATGGGAAGAGAATTATTGAAAGGAATGCACTAGCACGTGAAATAGAAAGATCAAAGAACTTGTGGAAAAGTTATGAACTGGAGCATAGAAGACCTAAAGCCCAGAATGGAGCAAAAGAGGGTAACAGGCTTGGTGCTTGCTGGAAAGAAATTGGTGCTGGAAGGAGAGGGCATCGAGGGACAATGTAGTTGTGAAGGGACTCTCTTGCATAGAGGAAATTTAGTTGGGAAGGAATCTGATAAACCACGTGGAGGTCCTGATCTTAGTGGGAAATAAGGGAGAATTCTTTTGCTGCCAAAGAGGTGGAGGAGAGTAACCTCCTCGATAGCTTTCTTGACTTTTGAAAGAGAACCTAGAAAACCTGTAACACACCCAACCCCTTAATTGGAATTTTTAAGGGATGGGGCCTCAAATTTTCATTTTCCTTAATTAATAAAAGCCTTTTTCTGAGATATATATCACGTTCTTCTCACCAAGAGATTTCCAACCGCTATCTCCATGCTCGAATCCAAGCTCAGGATTGGGAGATCTTCCCTTCCAAAGTTCTTCTAGGGTTAATAGTCATGGGCCACATGGCACCTACATGGATCCGACTCATTCATATCACCCTAAGTTATTTGATATCCCAAACCAACCCGCGCTCCTAGATCTATGGCAGAGATCCATCCACCATTAATCGATGGTGGATCCTTATCCTTGGGAACACATGTGTCTAAGGTAAAATTCGATGTTCGATGCTTTTGGGTGCACATGGTTTAATGACCCAAATCTTCTGGAGTAATTTTATTTTGAAGTCTCATGGAATTTCCATGTGGCTCTTCCCTTCATCCCTTTCTGCACCACACTATTCCAATTCCTCTAGAGTCACAGAGCACTGGACTTTTGAAGTCCCTGAATCAATCCACGTGGCTCTGGCCTTTGAGCCTTTGTACGACACTATAACCCAGGTCTTCTAGAATCCCAAAGTCCCGGTACTTCACCATTCACGTGGCTAGGTAGACATGTACAAAGGAATGACACATGGTGAGGGCTAGGGGTGACAGGTTCCCTCGTCAGGGGGTGACATGTGTCACGTTCTTACGGGCCGAGGGGTCGAAAAAAAATTTGTATCCAAGTGACACATGGAACCTCAATCTTGGGTCCACGTCACCTTGGGAAATGTCAATGAGCCATGTCGACCCCTAACATATCCTTCTAACGTTCCTCTGATCTCACAGTCAAGATATTTCCACATAGACCCCTCGATCTATGGCTCTCGTTACTTCAGAGATTTGGCGTTCGCGAGTTTCTCTATGCAAAATCCCCGTTTCTTCTGAAGTTGGTCAGTGTTGAGCTGACCACAGTCCAAATATGATGGTTAGGGAGGATCCCGAAGGGTCCTCAAATCCATTATTTACATCACTTTGCGGATTCGACGTTCAGGAGTTTTGGAGGCGTCACACCCCAAATCCTCTGTAGTTTCAAGTCTATAGACTATAAGATATGGCGTCACACATCACTAAAGGCAATGACTAGGATTTACTCCAGCCTTCAGAGCTCTAGAAGTTTTGGCTCCATAGAAACTTTATTCTATTTTCCTTTGGAGTGTTGATCTCCTAGACCACGAGATCTCCTACCATGTGGCCTCTCATTCGGATGCTCAAACCCACTTCAGGCTTCACAACTTCGTTACCTTCATGCATCAGTCACCCATATCTCTTGAATTACTTGTCTTTTGGATACACTTAATGTGTGAGAAAAGGTAGGGGCAACGATGATGTGTGTTTCACCTGCGATGTGTCATGTTTGACGAATGTTCAAGAAGGGTCCTCCATAGACTCCCAGATCGATGGATGAGAAGGATCCCGAAGGATCTGAAGATCGAAGGTCCCTGGTACTTCATAAATTCAACCTTCAAGAGTTTTGGAGGTGAAATACCTTAGTTATCCTGAAGCGGTCCATGTCAAGTTGACTACATCGTAGATCCAATGGTTGGGATCGTTCCCGAGCATCCTCAAATATATGTCTTGCATCACTTCACGACCGGTAAGTGGATTGGGTTTCAACATGAGGATGGGTTCCATGGTAATGGGTAAATGATTTCCATTTGTTGGTTCACCGTTAAGCCACCAACTCGGCAGGTCTCCTATGGTGTAATTTGGTCTTTACAATACTTATTTCTTTGGGGCGTCAGACTCTCGAAGTCACGAAAACTTAGCTGCCACCAAATGCAACTGAGGGTTCCTAGGCTTCGATTATATGGAGTTTTTTCAAGCCCCAAGTGCTATGCTCATACCTCTTGGCCAATATATGGTTAATTCGTGACATCTTGGAGCTTCGAACTCCCGAATGTTCGAAGTGAATAAGAGCTAGCTCCTTTCAGACTAGCACAGGGTTTTTGGACCTTAGTCATATGGGTCCTCCGAGGATTTTTAGATGCTACACACACTTATTTCTCGGCCAGGAAATTGATAAGGCCTTGAGTATGAGACCTCAGTCACACAGGGGAAAGGTATGGAGAATGTGCCCCCCCCTTGTCTACACTCTAAGAGTGTTATACCTCCTGAGCTTATTGGTACCTCAAATGAAATGAGGGCACACTCCTTAGGTTTCTTCTGGAGTTTATAACTTAGAGAGTTATCCACTCCTACATAGCTGGTGTAGGCTCTTTGCACCTTCATGCTACCTTTCTTCAGCCTAATGAACTCTCTTATCCCGGAGGCCCAGAATAACTGGAAGTGAAATGTAACACCTTGTTTCTCCTAGTTTGTAAATATAACTATATTGGCCAAGAGACTATGGAAAACTCAATATCTGTGAATGTTTGATTTGGTGGACCTTTGTATAAAAGTTCAAAGAATATAAATTTTGTTATTTACTAGAAAATGGATAAGTTTTGCATGATTGATGGAAGCGGGGTGTGCTAAGAGATACCATGAATGTTATGCAAGAGATGTTGAAGGGGACCAGGAATGGTTGCGTTAACCTACACCAAAACAATACCTTACTGTATTTAAATGCTTAGGACCATAACAGTCCTATGATACAGGAATGAATTACAGTCAGGCTGGTAGGTGGGAAGAACTCCTTAAGATTTAATGAGGGGATGGGGCAGAGCACCCACCTATAAGACTTTCAGACCTGATCACTAACTGGGAATTCGAGCCACATATAATCTTCCTGAGAAAGGAAATAAAGGAAGGTGTGGTGGGTATAGGAAGACCTGCGAAGAGTGTAAAGATGAGAGACTAAGCTCTCGATTTCAAGAAAGAACTAAGAAATGAGCGTGTTCTGGTCACACGAAATGGCTAGCAAGGTTATGATACAAGTTGATAAATGAGGCTACTGAGTGACTGAGGAAGTACTCAGGCAGTCCTCCTTGCTTGGTATTGTCTAAACCGTTTCCAATATCTCACAAAAGGACGAGAGTAACCTCCATCCCTATTGTCGCTGAGCCGGAAGAAAGGATTATATCTCAGAGCATCGTGGTCTAGCTCGGGGGTGGCTAGTGGTAAATCCATTAGGAGTGATTGAGCCTATGGTTGGGTGGAAATGGGCAACCCTTTCAGTAGTCACATCACACCTTTTGGTTCTGATAAGTGTTTTCATTCTTTGTGCATTGGATTGGGAATAGTGGATGCATGCATGTATTTATATATCTATAAATGGTTTCTGTATTGAAATGGTTAATTTATGCGTATGTGGTTGTCTTCCTTTGAACTTATGCTTCTGATTAATTGTCTATGTGCCCCAACTTAGCCTTTAAGGTTCCTTGGGACATAAACCTATAGGACAGTCGAGATAGAAAGTATTGCGTCAATCTGGCCATGTCCGTCTAATGATACTATCCCTTTCAGAATCCTTTTTGTGCGACCAGGATAGCATGCCCAAACTCTTAACAGTTTCATGATGAAGCTCGGGAAGGATAGTGAGATTTAATTCTCGAAAGGGAAGACCCTTTCGACTGGAATAAGAATAGAGGATATTTTTTCAGGAGAACCCATATGACCAACACTTAGGAACCTTAGGCTAAGACTAAGGGAGCTATGTCCTTCTGGCTTTGGAGATCTGGAAGTCTGGGACTTCAGAGTATTTTTGGCCCTCATAGTCATAAACCAATCGAAGGCAACTGATAGTTACGGTTACCCATAAGGTTGACCAGTGTTAGTGTTGGTCTCCAGTTTTGATCACGTTTTTGCCTATCTTATATCACAAAGACCTCCATCTTCATACCCAGTACCACCCCTTCCGGCTTTGTTTTGACACAGTTGACATCTCTTTACCACTCAATGGGGTTACTCAAGGTATCTTTACATTTCAAGCTATTTTTTATGCATTTTGATGCTTTAAATTAATATTGAAACTAATGTGGCTTGAGTTAGGTACTATTTCTATTTTTCAGGATTTGCCAGTACCAGGTACCAGCTCATACCCCATGGAGATACCAATGAAGCTGCTCAATATCTGCGCGTTATGGTCAGAATGGGAGACAGTGATATCTACATGACAGATGGAGTCATCGCTCATATGATGATTGAAGGCACAATGATAGAGATGAGTCGTTAATCTTTCATGATTCACACTTCGTGACACTACGTGTCACGAAGATGTGAAGACTGTTTTAAACTTGATTCCAAGCTATTTTCGGATCGGGGATCCATTTGTTTTTATGTATTTTGCTTTAGACTGTTATGGAGGGGGATCTATATATAACCAGGGGGTCACTCCTAAGAGACGGTTGGATTATGCTATGTTATGAAATACATTTCTAAATATAATCTATCTTGCGTTATGTTATTTCATTGTCGTATGATTTGAGTTGTTTCTGTGAGTAAATGGAACGTGAGGTATACATAGTGGTTGCGTAGAATGATATAGTTAGTTCTGGTTGTTCCTCACAGCATTTGTACCTTTTGGTTGGGCCCGCCAAACAGGTTCAAGTCGCTGCTTTATTCGTAGATTTAGTTTATTTCAGTGTTATAGTATTTGCATGCATGATAGCGTAAAGTGTGAGACTTAACTTGTTCAGGATAGTGCTTAATTGTTCTCCAAACTGTATCGTTTCCAGCATATTGATATCTGCTATGTTGATGAGCATTGAACATACGATCGATTCCTGTAGAGTTTAGAGCACGAGTTAGGTTGCTTGGATTCTAGTTTTCAATTCGAACATAACTTAGAGTTTGAATGAACTTTGCTTTGTTAGATAGTTAGACTACTTTGCTTAGTTAGGGTAGATGGGTTGCCATTAAATTAGAGGAAGCTTCCGGTACCAGTAGGGTAAGTAGGGTGTTTCTCTGTTTTCCTGTAGACAGATTTAGATTCATTTTTGATGCTCAGATTAAATGCATTTTAGGAAATACTCTTTCTGTCGTGGCTTAAATAGGAATGGTGATGATAGATGATTAAACGTAGTGGTAGAATAGTCTTGTGAAGTCACACTTTTGAGTAGAAATAGAAGCACCAGCATGTAAGCATAGGACTGTTTTCTGCTGATGAATTAAATAGGAGATGCTAAGTTTTGGATAATCATTAGGATTCAAGTTCTCATAGTGAGTTGGTGTTTTCTTCTAAAGATAGTTTTTAAGTAGGGATTAGAATCTTACCCGCACATACAGTGTAGCAGCTCGAAGTTTACTTACCCTGGTTTGACAATTCAGTGTTTCAGGTCATTAAAATCTTTAATATTGCAGCCTGACATTTTTGGCGTCGTTGTCGGGGAGCTGTTTAAAAGGTAAGTAGATAGTTGTCTTGATCAGTTTTAGAATGCACTTAGTTTGGTGTGGTATGTTAGCAGATTGATAGTAAGAGGAGCTGTGGAAACAAAAGGGGTGGAAACCGACATATCAGTTATCACAGGTACTCTGAAACTCAATCTTAGTTTCTTTTCTTTCATTTAGCATGACTTCATGAGAAATAGAGATCCTAGGGGTAGATTTAGGAAAAATATAAAACCACAAAAATAAGAAACCTCCACCCAAAAAGAGATAGAAACTGAGACTAAAATTATGGCTGAGGAAACCATAGAACAAAACCTAGAACCAGGAACCATTATACAACAAAAAACTCAAAACCTTGGTGATCCAGCCCTGGATGACACAGTTGATCCAGAGAAAATACAAGCTCTTCTCGGGAACCCTCACTCTGTAGTCTCACAGATAACAACTACAACTGTGAAATCAAAGGCCATAAGGTCCTCAAAAAGACCAATAGGAGATAACACTTCTAACAAAAAGAATCCAGAAAGGTGGGATTTTACACCCTCACCAAAGAAAGATAGGATTGTTTATACAATTCTTGGTAATCCTTTTACCATGGGAGAAAGAGGGAGAGACTTACATGGGGAACTTCATATTGAAAATGAAGGAGAAGAACAAGAAGAGAATGAGTTACCACCGGAAACCACCTTTGGATTTCCTATTTTGGATTTAGTCCAGAATGTCAATATGAAAAATATCCCACTTTCAGCACTACCAACCTTCCATGGGAAAAATAGTGAGGACCCAGATGTCTTTCTTTTCCAGTTCGACATCCTGTGCAGGAGTTATAACTACCTCCAAGATGCACATAAACTGAAATTATTTTTTGCCACCCTGAAAGATTCTGCATTGCGTTGGTTCATGAGTTTAGGAGAATAGAACATTAGATATTGGGAAGATATGAAGGAAATTTTTTTAAAGAAGTACCAGGATTATTGCAGAACCAAGGATTCCCGGAATGACATCTTCAAAATGCAACAGGAAGATGAAGAAAGCCTTGAGGATTTTCTGGAAAGATTTACCTATACCCTTCAAAAATCTAAATATAATGATCTCCAGGATGAAGCAATCAAGACTCTTTTCTTAAAAGGAGTTTTGGAAGAATATATTGATACTCTAAATTTAATGGCTTCAGGAGACATTTATCAAAAAAAATTTGAAACAATTAGTGAACTTTTTAGAACTTAATCAAGAAGTAAAGGGAAAACTGCAAAAAGTGTGAGAGAACCGGTCAACAAAAATACCAAAACATCCACATCTGGTGGAGTTACTAAAGTTGAATTGAGGAACCTTTTGGATAATTTTAAAACAGACCTTTTAGGAACAATTGGCTCTTAGTTGGACACTTTTAAGATTAAGAGAAAGCAGGAAGAGGAAAACCCTGTCCTAAGTATATTCTGCCCAAAATGTAGAAAAAGGCATCCTTTACGAGAATGTCCTTTGGACAATGTTCCTCTATGTGCAATATGTACTAAAAATCATAAAACTGAAGACTTCCCATCCTTACCTGGGTTGCAAGCAATATTCAAGGGAGGAGAAGCTCCAGGGACTCCATCTGCACCTAAGAGGCCTTGGCAGCCTAGAAATCCAAATGCAAGTGCATATCAAGATCCATTCCCACAATCTTCCATCTATTATCCACCCTTCTCTCAACAACAACATCCATGGAACTGGCCAAGCTGGCCTTCACAAAATGCCCCTGCTCAACCTTGGTACCAGGGATGGAGAAATCCAAGCTTTGGAAATAACCAACAGCAGCATGCGGTACCAGTCCCCCAGAATCCATACACGCAGTATCCTCCGAATATGCAACAATTATTGCCTGGCTTTACTCCACCTCCGTTACCACCTATCCCACAAAACTCTCAGCAGCCTCAAAATCCACCACGTCCTACCATTTTTCCCACTCAACCCATTCCAAATTCTAACCACAGACCACCTCTACCACTCCATAATGTTGATTTCCATAATTATCCAGCTTACAACATAAACCCTATTTCTATACAAGAGGTACAACTGAGATCTGGAAAGATTTTAAATAAAAATCAGCCCATAACAAAAACAACACCAAAGGTAATTATCGAAGAACATGAAGATGAACCTGCAGATAATTTATCAAATGAGACACCCCTACAAGATGTTATCATTCCAAAACAGAAAGAATATGAATCACAGCATAACACACAACCTCAGGTTCCCAAAACGCCTCCTTTTCCTGAGAGGTTGCTCATTGAAAAACCAATTGTACAATCTGAGTTTGACATTATGACTGAACTGAGAAATGTCTGTGTTAAGATTCCATTGTTACAGGCAATCAAAGATGTTCCCATCTATGCAAAAACCATCAAAGAACTCTACATCAAGAAACCAGGTCGAAAACAGAAAGATCCACTCACAATACATCTAGTAGGATAGTTATCAAATTATATTTCTGAAACACCCAAAATTGTAAAGTATGCCAATCCAGGGAACCCAATAGCTTCAGTGACCATCAACAATGTATCTATTGGTAATACTTTAGTTGATTTAGGTGCAGCCATTAATATAATGACTAACAACATAGTGGAACTGTTACAATTAAATCAACTCCTTCGTCCTACTCCTACAGTTCTTGAGCTGGCTGACAGAACCACTATCAAACCTGTTGGAGTTCTTGATGACATCCTTGTGACTTTAGCTTCGTGGGAATACCCTGTTGACTTCATGATTATTCATTCAAAGGACCCCACAAAAGGCCACCCAATCATTTTAGGGAGAACCTGGTTGGCCACAGCCAATGCTTTCATAGGATGTCGTGGTGGAGATATGTTTATCTCAAATGGTATTTCTTCAGAGAAACTTACTCTGTTTCCACCTGCCCGGCCTGCTACAGAAGAATTATGTTGGTTGAAGTGCCCCTATTTTGAGAATGAGGATGAGGAACCTTTATTCTCTGTTGATGAGATCCATGCACTGCAAGAACCTACAGAGGATGACATTTTAAGTCAATTCCTTTCTGTGACAGAAAATGTTGAGTTCCCACAGACCTACCTTCAATATGAT